>VXBU01004542.1:160514-212558 GCA_013400315.1 Bombycilla garrulus | reverse complement strand
CAATGATTACAACAAACCAGCAGAAGTTCCTTCCACATCCACAAATCAGCAGCTTACTCGGAGAAACAAGCACACATGAAAATGCATATATAGGACATTTCACAACTAAAAATGTTCTAGGAAACACATCAGCTTATTAGCAGTACAGCTGCCCAACATCTGAAACCCTAAAGCAAGTGTATTTGGAGTCATATAGCTTTTTAAAGTTTACAAACATAAAACTCAAATGCATGAAAAAGCCTTTGCTTTAACTGAGCTGTATTACGGCAAGTAACTGTTCATTCAGTGTCACGGCAAGTCTTCTCTCAAGCTTATATGACAAAAACCCTCTTTAATCTTCACAACCAAACCTTTGAAAAAACTAGTCAGCAGCAGTTGTGTGTTTGGGTTTTTTCCTATTCAATACAAACTCACACTCTTTACACACATCACCCGCAGAAGCAAGAGGTTTCTGCTTGTTCTGATGGATCAAATCCCGCACTTTTTGAGCAGCAGGGATGTGCAGGCTGCTATCATCAGCTTTGGCTGCCACATCATGTAGAAAATATCTGAAATACATTTCTTATCCACTCCTCCTTGGAGAGCTGGAACAGGCATCTTTCCACACAGTGATCCAAATGTAAAGCACTTCAAGGGTGCCGTCTTTTAAAAGGCGGTAATGACAAACAGGAGTAAACAACCAGCCAATACAGCAATGACAATAAATATGACAGCTAGCACAAAGTACTTCTGGTCAATTTAGTAGTCAACAACAGTCCACAGCAATGGATTATATTGAAAGACTGGATGGCTATCAATGCCCAATTATATAAAGGTATAATTTTTATTTGTTTTTTAGGAAAAAAATATCGTTCGTGGTTATATTTACACGTGTGAAATGGCAACATAAGTTTCTAAAAATCTTAAAATATCGTATTGATGAACGGCGTAATAGTAAATTCTTGAACTTTGTACTTCCTTTTTACTTACTTTTTTCCCTGACGTAAGTACACATATGAATTTTAATGGGACAATAAATAACAGCAAGGTTATGCACACATGCATATCTGTGCACGAGAGAGGAATCTAAATGATGCAACATATATTAAAGTTACAGACATATGCATAGGACAGAGAATGTACCATGCTAAAACCCAGTATCATACCACCACTTTAAGCACCATGACTACTAAAAGGCAACTAGTTTAAGTTTCAATATTTTTCTATCATTCAGGACGCAGCACAGGATTTCAAAGACGTGCAACATCAGTTATTCCAGTGTTCCAATTCCTCAAGTTGTTCAACACACAGCAACCATTGCAGGTGATTTGGTTTCCCACATGCTGGAAGTCTGATATCGACTCATCATCAAATAAAATTGGTAACAATGAAAAGCAATGGGAGGTAGGTGGTGAATTTCTCTCTGGAAATCTTGTCTCAGCTTTAGGGGAAATATCTCAGAATTAAAGTTTTAATCCATCCACTTAATGACTACTGAAAGAATGTGGTGAAAGTGGGGGAAGCTGTCATAAAAAAAGAACTAAAAATCAATAATCTAGCAAATAAACAGGTTAAACTGCACCAAAGTAGCTCAAGCCATGTATGACTTGTAAAGTCATTATCTGATAGTTATTATCCATAACCACAATTCTCGATTCAGCTGATCAGGCTATGTATTATTTCCAGCTTACCCTGCCATAACAGAGATTTGGACATGGCTGACAGGGCACAATCCATGCTCTTTGTGTTATATAAAGCCATCTTTACTTGATGTAACTGGAAGAGTCATTTCCCAGCTCAGTGTAACATCAATAAGTAACTCCAGTGTTTTCTAAATCAATATATAGTAAGGCCTTGTCAATAACCTGAAGGTAAGTTTCACTGACTGCCTGCATTATTACTAAACTACTTTTTTTTTGTTTCTTCTCTTTTTCAGTCTATATTCACAATCTTGCTAAAGAATGATAGCTTTGTTCAAATTCTGTTTCTCAATTTCACCAGTGAGTGAGACCAAAAGAACTCAAATAACACATTCATGTGATTTCATTCAACAGCAGTTAAGACTTGTGAGTACCTGCAGAATCTTACAGAACCACAAACTCCCAAATACCAAATAAATGCTGGAGCAAATCATATTGGAAAGGGAGGTACAAGCCGAAGAGTGCAACAAAGGAATACCAGAGGGGGATAAAAGCCCATAAAAAACCCACAACCCAAAACATCTTCTCAAAGAGACTTCATGCTCTTAAAAGCATACAATTTAAAATCCATTTGTTGAGAAAAAGCCAGAAGTTCTGGTGGGCAGGTGAGCATGTCTTCAGCCTTTGAGGAAACTGAGCAGATTACTACCTCGGCACCCTAGTTACCAATCTCAGGAGAACGAGATCACAACTATATGGGGATGTGAAATGAACCATCTTCTGACTGGGAATTCCTAACAGGGATAAGGACCAAAGCTAGAGTGAATGACACAAAGTTACCACTCCAAGTCTGGGGTGAGAAAAAATACAGGGTAATAAACTTCCCAAGTTCAGGGCAGAAACTCATACCTTTCAAGTGTCAATGCAGGATCTTTGTGAATCTGGTTTTCACTCCTCCCTGCCAAAAATAAATACATTATAATCAGGATGCAGAATCTTATGGTGGAAAATAATTATACTTCTACAGTAACAAGAAAGTCATTCTGTTAATTCAGTATCAGCTCCATAAAGGGAGCCTGTCTTACTTCTTAACAAGGCATCAACAAATTAACATAACATTTTCCCCCAAAGCTGGTTATAGTTGTGGTTGATTTGTGAGATATCAGAGCTTGACAAATGAAACTGAGCTGAGCATGCCGGTAAAGGTAACCTACCAGGAGAGAGGGGACTGCTCTCCCTGCCTGGTTAATACTACCCACTTTTTGAAAAAAAGCTGTCATCAGGAGATGATCTTTATTCTAACAGTCCCACTGTCTGTTTACCCACCATGACTAAAAAAAGCCCCAAACAAACAACCAAAAAGAAACCAGGAACACACAACACATGCATGGCACTGCATTGTGCTTCTCTAAAATCTTACTCATTTTCTCCTATTATTATCATCATTACTCTCATTCAATCTTCCCTCAGCTCCCCACTCCCACAACCCACACTTGTGTAGCATTAATGACATCCAAATATCATTCCACACTACACAAAACACAGCTGCTATTGTAATCTTTCCCCTGAAGACACTGTTCATATAATCCTTTACTTCAACTTTTCAATTGATTTTCCTCTTGCTCTAGATTAAGTTTAGAATTTCTCATCTGAGTTCTATGGACATTAATAACTTTCATTTCTATCCACATAACCTAACCACATATTGTGTCCTTTTTCCTTATCCTTTTGTTTCCACAAACACTCGTTTTTGCTGTAATACTCAGGCACCTCTCACACAGGTAATTCCATTACATGTCTGCACTGCTCCTCAGGTGAAGACCATCTACACTCTGGAGGCTCTTTCTTCCTCTCCCCTCCAGCAGTAAATTACCAGAGCAGAAATTAATCCAAATCCACCAAAATACCTCCTGCAAGACCACAAGCCAAAAGACATGATATATGTTGCTTGCCTTTCCTCACAGACTTGTTTGTTCCCTTTTCCTCATCACAGTCTATATAAAGTTTAAAATAAATACATCTGCACCTGTGAGATGCTGACAAGTTCAACTGGACAGCAATTAAATGAAGCCCTAGAGCAACACTGGCCTCCAAAATAAGTATGTTTTCTCTTCCTCTTACAGAAGAAAAAAATGTATTTATTGGTTTTGCAGTACAACAATACGTGCTGCTGTAATAACAGTTTTCATCCAATACCTTTCTTTTACTACATATGATTGGAAGGGAAGGAAAGAATGCTGTACCCTAAAAGATCAACAGAACACAAAGACTAATGATAGGAAGCAAAGGGTACAAAAGGCCTAAAATATAATGTAGAAAGGCTAAAATATGGTATCAAAGGGTTCCCCTTCTCTTGAGCTGCTACTTTTGAAAGTCTAGTGAAAGCTGTTTCACTTCTCCAGCTGGTACAATGACAATATACCTACCCTGATGCAATCTGCTTTCACTTCAGAGGGCACAGAGTCAAGAAAGACCAGAGAGTGAAAAAATACTGCTCCTGGGAAAGAAAGGAGATAGCTCTTTTCAGAGAGACTGTAACTAACTATCTGCTTACTTTTAATCATGACAACAAACAACGACATAGATGAGGAAACTTCTGAGGAGCAAGGTGAAGGCTGAGGGAGCACCTGTCCCAGGGTCTGGCCAAGCATAAACCCAGAATTACTCCAATGAAACAGTGGAAGCTTTCTGTGTCCCAGCTGCCTTAATGCCTTCTGAGCCCAAACAGCAGACTGAATACTGCAAGTCTCCATTTTTTTTGAACATAATTTCTCCACCTCAAACCACAGTGTTTTGATGTACTGAATTCTATTCTACCACAAATAAAACATAACCCTTGCTTCCAAAGTCGCCTTAGTATCTCTCTCCTAAATCATGTAAACCAGAGCTTGCCTGTAGCACTTCGGAAGGTGAACAGTTTGGCTGACCAAGAATAACCTACCAGGATGCAAATTCCATTTGCCTTCTTTATATGCTGCCAGGTTTATGAGAGCAAGTCTGTCTGTGCTTGACATTTGGCATAATTACTATTGTAAAACGTTTTATATTCCTGTAAATTCAGACCATGACCCCAAAGTGCCTACAAGCTGAGATGAGATGCAGAGATAATGAAGCAGGAAGGAAAGATGTAGGGGAAAAGTAGGAATAAAGAGGAAGAAAGCATCAATTCCAGGAAAGATTGTGAGATTGTTCAAGCTGTCTGACCTGCAAGGAGTCCTGAACTGTTAAAAAATGATGAGCAGAAACAGGATAACGTAGGATACTGCACACTGTAAAACATTATAATCAACTTGCTTCACTAAAATATAAAGCCAGAGGTGAAATTCTAGGTAGCATGGGCCCTAAAACACCAGGGGTATTTGTCTACCATGCTGTAGGAAGCATTTCCACTCAACTGCCATAAACTTTGTCTCAATGCATATGGACAGGAAGTCTAAAATTTTCAGGTGTTTACACTATTTTTACTGTGATTTTGACCAAAGGAACAAGAGGAAGGATTGGAAGCTCTAAAACAACTTGACTCTAATCTGTTGCTGAAGAACAGGTGGGAAGGAAAGGAGAAAAACCAGTAAATCATGGAGTATCCATCACCACTCCAGACCAAAAGCTCCACTTATATGGGGGCACGGGAGCTAAGATTCCAAAACAAAAATTAAGAGACTTTAAACCATTCTTGCAATTCACTTCCACATGTAAGATATGCACTGAATGCAACTTTTGCCAGCTGCTTGGTAAGACACAAATGATTCAAGAACATGAAGTAACAACCAGCTCCTTTTTGTTAATATATCTAAAAACATCTTTCTTGTGTTTCCCATGAATTCTTGTATTTCGCTTCAGTTACTTTACTTAAAGCAAGGGCATATTTTCTAAGAACAAGCATGATCCATGCTCCTCACAAATAATAATCACAAGAAAGCTAATAGTATCTATAAAGTCCTTCCAATGCACATCCAGAAAACTCAGACTACTTGATAGGGATATGTGGGCACAATCTTTGCTACTTGGGTATTAAAACCTCCCTTGTTTAATGTATCTTTTTTGTATAATTGGCAAATTTGATTATGAGCTTAATTTTTGCAGAGTAAAGCTCATCCACCCATGTTTAATTTCTTGGCTTGCACTCCATCATAACTAGCTGAATGCTACAAAAATCTTTGACATCAAGACCTCATAAATCTTGGAGAACACCAGGAGCAGGGAATTGTTGGGAAGATACTTCTTCCACTGCTGACTGTACTCTGTCAGCTGTAACTATGTGCAAGTGACCACACTTGCAAATTACACAAAACATGCATCTGAACTACCCTTCCATGAAATTATTTTCTCTGGTAAAATGAAAGTCACAGGTAGAAAAGCTGAGAAGAAGAAAATGTTTGAAGTTGACCAAGCACCAGGGGCTTTTTTGATGAAACATACAATCATAATTTAAAAACTTAATAATAACACCAATAAAAAAATAATCTTGATGTACTTCACCACTGACCTGCAGAGTATAAGCAACATCCTAAGTACAGAAAAGACTTTCACAGACTTATCCATTCACTACATGAATTTGGAAATAAAATCCCAAACTATTTTGGATTCGCATGAACTACAGAACTAAATTACATATTGCTTATACATAAACTGAAGTCATTAAAAAACGCCACTCACAAGCAAACTAACAAGTAACAGGCATTTCAGTCACCAAAGACCTGTTTCAATCTGACATCTAAATATCTGATGTTAGATGGCTGCTGCTATTCACAGACTGATCACAGTAATTTCACTCCTCCGTTGTTCACCATGACCTCTCATTACATGCACTGTGTGGGTCTATGTTGGAGGCTACTGGGTACTGACAAAATTGAAGGAAAAGGAGATTCCATCTTGGAACAGAACAGAACATTTTCGGAACATCCATGAACATATCACAGCAGTGCTTTGGAATATTGCTACTCTATGCATAAGCAACAGCAGGGACAGGAGAAGATTAAGCAGCTTGCTCAGTAACACATTAAATCCATATCCATAGCAAATGAAGAAGGATTTTCTGAATTTCAGCTGAATTATAAGATACACTCTCTACAGTTTGTGGGTGTTTTGGTTTCTTGGGGTTTTTCCCCTATTAGTGAAACCAAACAACAACCGGGTACCTTAAACTTGAGGAAACAACGGCGCTTACTAGTAAAGGACTAGGAATTGCACACTACAGAAAATGCCTTTCTCTTCCAAAATAAAGACAAATTACTGGCACTCCCATCACCTTCAGGTGGAGAGGTATGTCAGTCAAATGCAGTAAATATGGGTGTTCCACTATACCTGCTGAAAAAATGTTCTCTCCAACAAAACATGATGTCAGTAGTGAAGTATCAGTACTGAACTAAACACGAATGATGGCATTATGATCAAAAATGTAATTCCACCAACCTTCCCTATTTCTCAGGGATCTAACATGATGAAGTAGTCCTAATGAGCCAGGCAATAACTATTACATGGACTGGAGCTGCAAAGAGCACTGCACAGCAGAAGCTGTTCTGATGCACTGATCACTTTCAGTCTCTTTCCTAATCAAGTACAATTATGTCCTTTCTATCCTGAAGCAAGGGTCTCTCATGTATGTACAACTAAGTATGTCTGTATACATATCTAAGCACTTCCTGCTCAAACAGGTCCATTTAATTCCTTGCTTTAGAAAGCTGTTAACCTGGCTTTTACCAGTCTAATTCGGCTGCAATACACTCACAGCTCAGACGGACCAGAAGACAAGGTGTGCATTCACCCCTGGTTCCACCACTGGAAAGGCAGAACTGCAGCAGCCGTGCCAGCAGCAGGGCAGTGAAGGAACTGATGCTGCAGCCGCAAAGTGAATCCAGACAGACAGCTTGTTTTGCATGTGCTGAACTGCTCAGTGGTGCCCAGCCTCTGGAATCCTGAATTACTCCAAGCCCGACTGAGAACCCTCTGCAAGTCTCCTGAGTAACTAGAACTAAGCCTGCAGAAACTAGCCTGCTACCCCCTCAGTAATCAATATCAGCACTTTTCCCAATGAGTTTGTACAAGCTCAAATTCTAGCTTCAAAGGCTGGAAGTTTCCAAACTGATCAATCTCAGTCAATAACCTGGCTCCTATACCTATTCATTTGTAGAACTCACAGACACTTGCCACACTCTGTTCTCTTTGCCAGAGTGAGAGAAAACGGATCAAGCAGTTGCCAGTGGCTTAAACATCTAAGTCTGGGCAGAGGGGAGGCATCCCAAACCTTCTAATTGCTAACAGTCAGTGCCACCTATGGTTGATGTTGCAGAAACAAAGATCCAAGCAAAGAAGAAGAAAAAAAAAAAGGTGCTTGGAATTTTTAACAAAGTTTTACAAATGGCTTCAGGAGAACAGAATAGACAAAAGCAACTAATAATTTTCCATCTATTCTAGATCATATACCACTGCTGCACTAGGTAAGGTGCTAGTATCAAAACCAGGTCTGAATTCTTTATGTGATTTTACAACAAAAATATTTTAAAAACACACTGAAAGTCTGAAGTGCAGCTTTCTATTTTCTTATCTTGGAAAGCCACACTTGGCTCCTCAAGTAAAATCCATCTTGTTTTTATTAACAGCTCCATTTCAACCATTCAACCTGGCTCTGTTGCTGCAGATGCTTTGTCCAGTGGTCAGGAAAAAGACGCCAAAGAGTATTTCATCAGGCCTTACCAAATCCTCCCCCACCACCCCAACGAGCTATCAGCAACAGACTATTACTTTCAGGGAAAGCTAACCAACACAACAGACACAATAATTCCCTCCAGAGGTTTCGCAGCAGTCTCAGTTCAGCACACAAGGCCATTAATTACACAACTGCCTTTAGCATTAGCAGGATTCTGGTAGTGACAGCACTGGTTGAGTTAAAGCTGCCTTCAGTATCTGCACTGAAAATCTATTTACTTCAAGTTATGCAACACCTCCACTTCCTCTCTTCTTTATTATGGTAGAGCACGGTAACAGAAAGAAAAGGGGCGGAGATAGGGAACAAGCATTTCACAATCTCAAGCAGGGTGCAGCCACCTTTCAAAAACATCTAATCTGGAATTCACCTCTAAAACCTGCCTAAATTGATAACAACACTTAAGCACCACCTCTTACTTAAAACTTAGATTAAGTATTTCCAGAGGAAAAGCTGTGTAATACAGGTAACCAATGCTGCAATCAACTGCAAACTTCCAGTAGGAGCAATAATTGTTTTTAAAATCTGATTTAGTTGGCTGGGGTTGTGTTTGGTTTTGGGTTTCCTTCCTCATTTGGCATCTTCTCCATCACTCCATCCACTATGCAGCAGTGCACCCCAGGCCAAACTGTATTCCAAAATTCTTATTAAGAGTCTAATGTCAGTCATGCTCAGTCATTGAAGTTGGAAGTAGAAATTGGAAGTAGAAGTTTTAATTCGAACATCCTTCTACTTTCCGTTACAAAAAAACCCACAGAAACAAACAAAAAACCAACCAACCAACTAAAACAAAAACACCTAGGAAAATCACTAGGCTACCCAAGTTGATATATATTCCATGGCACTAAGAAAATCAAGACAAATTGAAAAATAGCACATCATAACTCCTCTTTTAATTATGATCTGAAGAGTCTCCCTCCTATCTCTAATGATACACTGAGAATTGACAATAAACAAAACTAAACAAAATCCTCACAACTCTCAGAACTGGCTCTTCTCAACAGAGAAATTAAAAGAAATCCCAAAGCAGTCACAGCAATCTTGACTGGTAAAAATGTTTTCAAGGACTTGGATTTAATCACGTCATTTTCTTCTTCTCTGATCATTTATTTGAAGTCATAGGCTGAATTATTTATGAACAAAAGTTAATTGCATAAAATGCAGTATTGCCCTGTATTTATCTAACACCTTCTTCAGAACTCAACCTCCTGTCACTAACCGGTTAAAATCTACAAAAATGAATACAGAATTTGAGATAAGAATTAACCATTTCTATAGCATTACTGAAATTCTCTTCCAAAGCCTGGTTCAATATGGTGAAGTCCCTGGATCTTCCCATCTGTTGTGTAAATTGTGCAACTGTTTTTACCAACTTTTGTTTTTGTTACAACGTGTGTCTATGTTATAAAAAAAGTAATCTGGGGGAAGAATAGCTTATTCACAAAAATATTTGGTTTCAATAAATAAGTTTTGACTAATTAGTTGCAACTAAAGTCATCACATTTGAGTCCAAACAGTCCCATCACAGAGCCACCCAAACTGGGGTTCTTAAAAAAATTTTCTTAGCTATCAAGGGATCTTAAGGTCAACAACTTGTATGTATAAGGCTGTATTCACACTCTTTGCAAGGTGTAAAATGGAAACTCAAGGGTACACCCATACCCCACATCCATAAAGTGTTAATCTTCAGTCAGCAAGGCCATATGACAGAAGTAACTACTATAGTGCATGACTGCTGCTCAGCACAAGCATCTTCCAAGTCCCTCATCTCCTTAAAGCAACTCATTTACTTGTCACCTGCCAGGACAAAGAGTAGAGAGAGGACTTCACAAATACCTCTGTGGGCTTGTGCATGGTGATAATGCACCAGGAAAGATGGATTTTCATTTTCTCATCAAGTTATTAGATTAGGTTTACACACAGATTCAAATACTCAGGAGGAGTCTGCCACCTGTCCTAAACTTAATTAGTCGGGAATGTCTGCATGACAAGAGCAAATACTTCAGATGTTTTGGAATGACCACAAGCAAACACCCAAATAACCAGCAACACAATTTCAGTGATGCAAAGAGCGAAGCACTAAGCACGGCCCTCTGTGAAACAACCTGAATTTTATTAATGGAGTACTTCATACTTCCCACACAACTGACATCAGCTGAGCATCTGTAAAACCTGAGAATCAACTATGTAAAGTTTACAGCTGGGTTAAGGAAACAAAGAGCCCTGGATTTCCCATTAAAATAAGAGTGCATATTTACACATTACTGAAAGGGGGGTGGTGGGGGTGGTGTGCATGTGTGAGATATGAAGACTCAAATCCTGTAAGACTTTTCCACAGCTTTGTTCTTGTGCTGTTTATCACAGCAGCACATCTAAGATTTTCAGGTTTTTGTGCCTCCCTTAACCCCCCCACATACCCCCCCCCCCACACACACACACGTAGGATCATCACAGCAGACCAATAACTAGGAAAAAACCCTGCATTTTCATTTAAAGAGGCAAACACATACACGTTCAAGTATATTTCACATTAATCATCTTGCAAAAAGCTAAACCCAAACCCCCTTAAAACATTAATTAGAATTTTATCTGTGTAGGTACATAGCAACTACTGACACTGATGTGAGTAACTGAACAGAACACAGAGAATTCAGTTAATCATCTCCTTACGTTGCCATTGGCACATAAATTTGTCTCATTAGCAGGGGCTACTTAGTTCGCTGTAGTAAACAAAGCTGCCGATACGACAGCCTCACACACTTTTCATTCATTCACATATTTTTCTTTCCCTAGACTTCTAGCATGTGCCACAGAAGAGCCGAATGTTAAACATTCCTGGAGTGTCACAATATGTAATACAATAAAACAGATTACAACCATACCTTTCTTTCACAGCAGTGGTGCCAAGCACAGGTACACTGTAGCAATCAATTTGTTCTGCAGACAGTAAGGCTTTCATAGAATACTAATGCAAAATCCCTTTTCTTTCTCCTTCGACTTGACTCCCCAATGCCTGGGTCCCGACCAATACAAGGAGGAGGGCAGAATGTCTTCTGCTGAGATAACCACAACTACTAATCAAGTATACGTGTACAAGGGCACAGGATTAAACCTCCACCGGGCTTGACTCGGGCACCGAGAGCAGCTCAACACATGCACAGCAAGGTCAGAATTAAACACACACACACGCACGCGCATCTACTTGAGTGAACTAATTTATCACACTTTACCACTGACGGCTTTTTACCTCGGGGGAGTAAAATTACATCCTGGTGAACTGACGAGCTTCAGACACAACAATTTCCCACAACAAATCAGATCTTTCGGAGAAGGGAGCCGGGCTCAGAGGTGAACGCTCCCCTCCCAGCTTCTCAGAAACTCCATGCACACCATACTGTCTGTGTGTGTGTCTGTGTACGCAGGTGAGCACGCACATGTGCGACACACGCCACCTCGCACTGGCTAAACCAGAACCACAGCAGCAAAGTTCAGAAACAGGCATTAACTCCCTTCGAGAGAGTTCTCCTTCTGATTGTATTTATCTTTACCTCTTAACACAATCAATCTATCAAGTCTAATTACTCCAGAAGAAAGCATTTTATTATTGTCTAACATAGCAAATGTCAAACAAGCTGTTCATTTACCTTGAAGTTTATTAGCATAGAAATGCAACATGAAGACGCTCTCAAAACATTGTCACTTGTATTCACAACACTTTCGAAAACCCACTTAGCAGGTTTTTATTGCCTGCCATAGTTGGATACTGTTTTAGTTCTTAAAATAGGCAGGGCATTATCTTAACTGTATTGCCCTTGAGCTGATATAAATAAGACTTTTTCTTTAAACATCCAATTTATATTTAACTTTTCTCTTTGGTTCTCTTTAAATAAAAACTTTTCCCACATCCCAGTCAGCTGTACATACGTGGATACATGCGTTTTCATAGAGGTTCATATATGCCTTTCAAGGAGTAAAAAGTGAAACACCGAAATTTCAAAGCAGGGATTTTTTTTTTCCCCCTCTCCTTAAGTTCTGCCCTGTCATGCATCCTTCCTGGCATTTTCCTTTCAGTACAACCAGATGAGCATTTTACCAAAAACATCCAGATGAACCCTACAAATTATCACTGGCAGGGTTTTAACAACACTGCTTTTGCACATGATCTGAATCGAGAAGAAAACACTGCACAAATGCTCCCCAAAATAACCCCCAAAATAATGCCTGGCACTTTACCTAGGACAAATTAGCAAAACATTTTTGAAACATCAGTGGCTTTGCAGAGACACCAGCAAAAAAGCAGCGTTAATCAATACTGATGAGTTTGTCCTTGACATACTGACCGTGTCATCGGGCTATTGTCATGTGATATCATGTCATTTCCCCACCTGGCTCATGACCTTGTCCTTTAAATGACCCAAAGCTTCCCTCAAGTAGCAGGAGGCCCCTCCCCGCTGCCTCAGCAAGGTCGAACGGGTCAGCGTGTCCTCATCTATAATCCACCACCATTTGTCAGCAGGGAGGCTGGAGGAGGCAGGCTTGCTACAAGGGGAGAATGCCCAATTAGGCAGCTGTCACACAAAGCATAGGCTGCAAAATTATCCCCTGTCAAAAGAAAGAGCAGCTGCGGGTGCCAATTACAGCAACCTTTCAACCCTTTAGGTACTGGAAACTATACAGAAGTAAATGAAGTACAATTAGTGATAACAAATCGATGAATTAGGACAGTAAATTAGAAATTACTAGCAGGTGAGCTTAGGTCTCCCATAATATTAAGGGCACAGCACACCCCAGGCAAGGGCAGGAATATACAGATTTCACAGAGCACATCAGTTTTGTCTCATCAGTGCCTTCCTTGTGTGGAGCCTGTTTCCCTCTGTCGTTTTCTTCTCACGAGCCTCGCCTGAGCCAGATGGTGCAGGAAAAGGGAAAAAAAAGCAACCCAAAGAAGAAAGAAGTTGTAGCACCCGATCTTCCCTCTTGATCCTGGCAAATGCAGTTTCCTCGTTTCTCAGGAGGTCCTCAGAGCCAGCAAAATCTCTTTCTAGTAAGCACACTCCATCTGACATTTACTGCACCGCAAGTTCCAGCTGAACAAGGTTTATCCCAGAAAAAAAAAAAAAGGCAAACCAAGAATAAAAACAACCAGAAAAAAATAAATCCCCCAATAAATTTTGTGTCAGTTACTCTTGAAACACTTAAATCTGATTTAAGTGATAGACTTTTGATGACAGGGAAGACTAATTTCTCCGCATTTCAGTTCTCAGACAAATCTTGCAGTGGCATCTCTGAGCATATACAGAGCCCAAGCATTGCAAGTGAAGTTTCTACTCCATGGGGGTTTTTTTGCCTTTTTCCCCTTAGTGAACAACTCACAAGTGGGTTTTTTTTGCTCTCACTGTTTTATTAAGCAGACAAGCTGTAAAGTTACAGTGTGCTGGCACCAAAAAGCAGGTCCCACAGACCACAGTAAATCCAGCTTCTCCTCTGGTACATCAGGTCAATCCTTTTAACTGGAGAGTGCTAGCAGTAGATACCTGGGGCTCTGCATGCCCAAAGCAACCTCAGAAGGGTGGTCAGCTTACCAGCCCCAGGCATTTACAGAATAAGAAGCTTAGAAAACAGAATAAGGAAAAGAAAAACAGGAGGGTAGGATTAAAAGTACGAATAATTAACATATGGCCACATCAAACCACGGTTGAGACAGTGATACCAGCACCTTTGTAATTTAGGTGCTTTGACTCAAAGTGACAGTCAAATCTGAAGAAAAAAATTCAAACTCCAAGATGCCATCTCCTCTTCCCAGCCAGCTCACAGTTATTTCAAACTAAGTGAAATTGCCATTTCTTGTAAATTCTCTCCTTTCATTTCTCATTCCCTAATCCTAAATCCATCTTTAATATGTTCTTATGCCTTACAACCACACTGAGCACTGAGGACACAAGCCCAGAATCCTCCCAGAGGCAGCTCTGAATAATACCTGTACACTTGCACTATAGTTCATACATGTACTCACATATGTACACATATATTTATGCTAATGCGTTCATCGAAATATGTGATGGAGCAGAAATTAAGCCACTGATCTCCAACAAGCAATTTCCTATAGCTATCTCTTGATCTCTAGCCAGTGAGTATTCCACTGTTTAATAAAAAAAAAAATCTTGCTGTCTCAACTCTGATAAGAGACAGGATAATAAAACACTAACTATAAATAGATGTAAAGAATGCTCATTTAACAGCAGTTACAATAATGCTCATCAAGTTTGACATTTCCTTTTGAGTAGCATATGGAAACCGTAGAGTACTGAAAGAGTTAATGCGTTTAGAATTCAGTTTCCATCATACTTGGGTGACTATCTCTTTAAATAATTTAAATCCTCTCCATCAACTACAAAGCTGTTTTGAAGCCATTTAGCTTTGTTCTTTACATGTGTTCTAATTAAGAAATGACCTTGTCATCACACACACCAGAAATCCTGGATTATTTCCTGCAGCAAAAATCTACGAAGCCAAAAAAAAAAAAGAAAAAGACAAAAAAACAAAAAAGGAAAAAAAATATACTTCTTCCTTTAGTGAAGAACTGAGGAAGTTGTTGGTTGGCTGAATGCTGAAGCAGTTTCACCGCATAATTTTTGTGTGTGTGTGTTGTTGAATGTCACAGGGCGGGTTAGTGTGACCTTGAGCTGCATCAGCAGCACAGCAAGGGTCGAGATGCCTGCAGGCGCCCTTGTACTGGATTTGCAAGACAAAAACCTTCAAACTGGCTGAAGGACATCTTAAATCTCTTCAAAGGTTTTCCCGAACTAATCTGGGCTGCTCTTAGCCGGATCTGTGCCAGTGTGAGAGGCAAAATTAAAAACAAGGTCTTTGACAGGATGTTGTCTCCTCTTAACCCTTACTGTGCAAGCGGCAGCATCGCGGCCGTGCTGGAGGGACGCTCCGGAGCGCACCGAGGGAGGCTCAACCCGCAGCAATCCTTTCATAACCAAATTATGTAAGGCACCATTTACTCGGAGCGGAGCCTTTCCTCCCGCCGAGCACCCCGGCACCGCCAGCCCAGCCCTCGCCCCTCCGGCTGCTGGAAACGCCACTGCCCCAGCACTGTGCGGGGACAGACCCAGCCCTGGAAACGCCACTGCCCCAGCACTCTGCGGGGACAGACGCAGCTCGCCCGATGCACAGAGGTGCTCTGTGCCTCCGCTCCCTCCACAAATATCCCGGGTGAAGATGCTTTTTCCAGGTGGAAGCAGTAGCACCCGTGCATGTTGTGCAGGCTAAGGCCAGGCAGGTAAGGAGCAGGAGGAGACTCGGGAACATGCAGAAGGTCTTTGTGGCAGGCATCAGACATGTTTTATGAGAAGAAATTAAAAAGTGACCACTTCTCACCCTAACCTGTGATTTCCTCCTCAGTCATCCCGAGCCAAGCAGGAAGCAGAGCAGAGGGTATTAACATGCGATGGGCCTACCAAGCGTTGGAGAGCATGACTGTACACACAGAGGAAGCAAAAACAAATAAACCAACTGCCCAGCCTGCCTGTGACTGCTCATCATCCCAGGAGTGACACAGAGGCAGAGATAACCTCTAGGAAAGGCCCTAGGAATGCATGGTTACTCTATGAAACCACAAGTTTACGCAATGGATTTAGCGGCTTTATTCAAATGCAACTATGGTCACATCGAAGGCATGGGTGCTTCCTTCATAAGTATATTTGCACACAAAATCGCCAACTCCACCTCCAGTAGAAATTTTGCCAAGTAGAATGTTTAGTTAGAAAGCAACGTGGATTCCCACATCTGAATATGGAGAAAACGGCATCACCACGTTCTCCCCATCTGTTTGAGTGATGGTATGTTATTGGTCAGATGAAACTGTCAATTTCTACAAGGGAAAATAAGTAAATACAAATGGGTTAAAATAACCTCAGCTTAATCCAAAGAAGCCAGCATCACACTTCAGAACTATATTTCACAGTCCTTGAAGAGAAAAGGAAGGAGTCTCATGCACCAGCAGAGGGTGTTGTGATTCTTCTCTGCTTGAGCATGGAAGGCTTCGTTTAGTCTGGTTTCGTATAGTCATTTTCTAGGCACTATAGTCTGTTACACGGTAACAAAACACATTTAAGTTTACTGAAGAAGGACACAGCTTTGGCAGTTATGTCACAGCTGCTATAACACTACCCATCACCTACCACTAAAATAGATTCACTCCCTCACTCCCAAGAACAGCAGCTCTTCTCTCAAAACACTCGTTGTTAGAAGGCTTTAACAATTTTACGCGTTAGTTTTCAGTAATATCAGTGATGGTGCCTTCTGCATCAGCAGAGGAGGAACTTGCACCATACAGATGCTTTTCCACAGGCTTAGGTTTCCAAGGCATTTGTTACACCTGGACAAAAGGCCATGGTGTTCTCACAGCAGCTGGTTGTCAGAAAAATGCCCCTGATTACTCAGAGCAGTCTGAGTCAGAACTGCTCTGGCCCCGAGGCCCCACATCTCTGCTCCGTAGCCCCAGGGAAGCAGGAGGCTGGGGTGGCACACACCTCACATGCCTTCTCCAGCACATCACAGACCCTGGCAAATGGAGACTGACCAGACCCACACATGGGGATCCACTGATCTTCATGTACAAAGGTGGTTTTTTTGCAGCCTCTCAGCGACAGGATGCCATACAGGCAGCCAACTGTGGGGGGGTTTAAAAAAAAAAAAAGGAAAATAAAGTTTAGCCACTTAGTCTGTTACAGAATTATTGCAGCATTGCATCCTATGCTGTGCTTCCTAGAAAACTTCCCAGTTTACCCCAATTACCAGGAAGAGGGATTAGAAAGGACCAGTAGAAGTAGCTCCCATTTGACATGTTAGCCTAGCAGAAAACACAAAAATGATTTTTCATGGTATGGCCATGCAATATCTGTGATTTCTTAAGTTTCTCCAACATGCAACAAGACAAAAATATATTATGGTTTTTCCAAACACCAAGTGTTGTGAAAACCCCCAAAACAAAAACAAAGAACTCCTATTACAATGTTCCAGCTGAGCAGGGTGACTCAAAGATGCAACAAAAGCTTTCAAGCCACACAGTGGTCGCTGCCAAGTATGGGACATGTTGTGTGGCCCTGCCAAAACTAGAAGCCAAAAGCCAAAAATACCAATTAGCAGCTTTCTTCCAGGGCCACAACAATTCAGTAAAAACTTTCCAAATCAGGCTGTCCCTAGGAGGTTCAGACAGAAGCAGTGAGTGCAGTTACACAGCACCGCTTCAAGCAGCTCCCAGCACAGCTACCCACGCACAAACAGCCACTGTGACAATGTCACATCTGTGGAACGGGACAGTCACTCACTGCTACTCGTCCGATGAAAGTGGTCTTTGTGACTACAATGTCTCATGGACAGCAAGCTGCAGAAAGTAAGGCTGCTCCCTGCCCGTTCCTACCACAGGGATACTCACAGCAGTACACACAGGCTTTGTCTATAAAGGATGGGATGAGCATTTTACAGACCACCCAAATACAGGCTGCTCGCTCAATCTTAATTCTGCCATTTTCTAACTGTTGATTCTGAACGCGCAACATTCATTCTTTAAACCTAAGACTTGTTTTGCACACAATGTACCTCAGTGCAGCAGAAAAACGAAGGGATAAAGATGGCAGAATATAATGTATTCTCTTCCCACATGGATGCCATTACTAAATAAAAAATCCATTACTAAATAAAAAATATCTGCTAAGGATGCTAATGACAAAACGACTCTCTTGGAACCACATAACCCATCAGCATTCGCAGGAACAGTTGAAAAATTATGTTGTTACTGACCACGTCTCCACCATTTCTGGCCTAACTTCCCAGCAGCACCCAAGGAACCCTTGGTCTACTAGAAAAATGAAAGTTAATACTACTACAAAACAATAGGTATATCTGTTTTGTAAGAATCCTTATCAGTGGTGTATTAGTTTTAAGCATGCTTGATATAGCTGGCCTTCTTGTACTAGTATGCAATAACTGACTTATACTACTATAAAATAAACTAATATTGTAATTACCGGCTGACAGTAACAGATAAGGGCAAGAAGTACTGAATAATGTATATTAAAGTCATCAAATACTGTGATCCTTTCCATGTCCTCCATCTACATGTGGGCCACAAGGATGGTGAAGGGTCTGGAGAGGAAGCCATATGGGGACTGGCTGAGGGTACTTGGTCTGTTCAGCCTGGAGGAGACTGAGGGGAAATCTCAATTTGGTTTTCAACACCATCAGGAGGGAAGGGGAGAGCCAGACACTGATCTCTGCTCTCTGGTAAGTAATGACAGGATCTGAGGGAATGGCTTCAAGCTGTGTCAGAGGAAGTTTAGTCTGGATATCAGGAAAAGGTTTTTCACCCAGAGGGTGGTTGGGCACTGGAAAAGGCTCCCCAGGGAGCCTGACAGAGCTCAAGAAGCTTTTGGACAACACTTTCAGGCATATATAGAGCTGCATCCAGCTCTGGGCTTCCAGCACAGGAAGGACATGGAGCTGTTGGAGCCAGGCCAGAGGAGGCACCAGGGTGATCAGAGGGATGGAGCAGCTCTGCTGTGGGGAAAGGCTGAGAGAATTGGGATTGTTCAGCCTGGAACAGAGAAGGCTTTGGGGTGACCTCACTGTGGTCTTACAGTACCTGAAGGGAGCATAACAAGAAAGATGGAGAGAACATATTTAAAAGGGCCTGGAGTGACAGGACAAGGGGGAACAGCTTCAAACTGACATTTAGACAGAATATTAGGAAGAAATTATTTACTGTTGAGGGTGGTGAGGCACTGGAATAGTTTTCCCTGAGAAGTTGTGGATACCACATCTCTAGATTGTTCAAGTGCAGGTGGATGGGACTCTGAACAACCTGTTGTAGTGGAGGGAGTCCCTGCCCATGGCAAGGGGCTGGAATGAGATCTTTGGGGTCCCTTCCAGCCCAGGGCAATCTATGATCCTATGGTACAAATGAAATAACCTTATTCTGCTGAGGTCTCTGCTAACCACCAGGCATCTTCCACAACCTGCTAGTGAAGCCTGATGTTCAATTTAGCACTCCCACTGACTCTCCAATTCTCACTGCAGCAATCTTCTGCAGATGTTTTGTCAAAAACAGTAATTCCCAAACCTGGTACACCTTTTCAAAAAGTGGATCTCCAAAAAAACAAGGCTTATGACCCACACAGATAGCACCATTCATTTTTGGGGGCTTCATTTTCTGCTTCAATCATCTCAGATACTAACTTAAGGACATTATCAACACTTCATACTACATACACTCAAATATGTTTTATTCTAATATTTAACTTGTGTCCTGATCATGAATTACATGAGCATTTGCAGAAGAATAAGGACTGTATCAGTGTTTAAGACTGTATTTTGCTGAATCAGGAACCTGAACCTTGATGCAGGTTTTTCTCATTGCTGTGCCAGTTTATTTTATTCAGTACAAAGCCACCAACAACCTTTGAGTTCTTCTGCTCAAGGTCATTTTTAACATTCACAAGCACAGCTTTTTGGCTGTCTGCAGAGCACAGAATTTTTTTAAAGTGGATTTCAGAGCAAAGTGATGTCTGGAAACATCTTTAAATAGTGAAAAACACCCTTTAAAGTTGCCTTAATCAGTTGCCTGTTACTAATTCTACTTGGCTACCTTTAATACCATAGGCTCTAATTTTGTCTCCATCTCTGCACCCACCCATATCTGGAAGGTATAAACATGATATAAAATCAGTTTCAACTCCTGCAATCTCAACGTCTAAGCTACACCTCCCACTCTTAGCCTTTGAAGGCATCCAGTACACAATCAGGTCCTTGAGCTCCTTCCCCTGTTCCGCCAGACACAACATCTTCTAAATTTGCACTTAAAAGGGGCGTAAGGGTGGGGAGCTACCTACATTCAACAATAATTTGCAATATTAAGAAAAAAATCCAGAAGTTTGTTTATATTGTGTTTTATAAACACAATTCCTTATTCCTCAGACATCTTCTTTCATCACCCCAATTAAACTCCTTAAGCTTCTGTATCACTTCCTCCTTCTTATAATTAAGGATGTGGGATAGAAGGGGGTAATATAAGGAAGCACTTATTTTATTTACATTTCTGATTGTGCTGTATTAAATATTATTAATATTTTATCAGCACCTGACTGATAAAGAAATATCACAAGCCTAGGAAATGAAGACAACAATATGTTTTGGGGGTCTTCGTGTTTTTTTTAAAACAAATATATCAGTCTCAGCATCATCACTGAGACATTACATTGCCAGTGTTCACCTTCAAATATTCTTGTTAAAATTCTCTTTGTTTTGTCTGTGCAAATTTCAGTACAAAGCAAGAAGCAGCATACTGATTACAGAAAATCCAGCTAGCCATGAAAATTGAAAAGATGGAAGTGTCTGGCAGGCAGGCATGTTTTGTACACACTGTACTTCCACATGTGTGCATTTATGTTATATGCACTTCATCCTGGTACCCCAACAAGAAGCTGACAAGCAGATAAGCCCAATAGAAGAGTGAATTACACTTGTAGGGTTCCAGCAATGATCAAAGTGCAATACTGTTTCATGTGCCCAGCAAAATAGCTGAAGCCAACAGCAGCCAGCAGCGGTTCCTGGTTAAGTGTGTTTGGGTACTCAGCTGCCAGCAGCACTTCCTTCTCCAAAACAGGCTTCGTTAATTCCGAAGTCGTGCAGTGGCTCAGACTCCCTGGCTCTCCAGCTAGCGAGGGTGTCAGAAACACACCCACCACACGTGCTCCCTAGCTATTTTGTTAATTCACTTTACAACAGCCTCAATTTAGAATTGCAGGTGTTTTGTACTAGACTCAAGCCAGAGATTCCCACTTTACAGCACACATCTAAATTTGCAATGTATTAGCTCTCTGATTTTTAGCCTTAGAAATTCAAATGGTTATAAATCTCTAATACCTTTGTAAGTTTCAGACCTCTTGACTATTTCTTTGCATAGAACTCAAAAGTGGTATCAAATCTCACATTAAAGTTAACAGCAACTTAAGTAGAGGAAAGTGAGATTTATCCCATTTCTAGTTAGGCCATAAACTTGAGTAAGTAGCTTCTTAATTTACTTTAAAACCAATAGTTTTAAAATAAGTAAAAATAGAAATAGCAAAAAGTAATGGAAACAAAGTTTCTAGGCAATTATCCTGAACTGCTCTCCTCCCTTCCTCAGAAACACTAGATGGATCCTTTTAGAACCAAAGCCTCTGATCTTTCTTGCAGCAAGCAAAACTCCTCAGCCCAAACACAATGCCTCTATAAAACGAATACACAACAGCTCCATACTCTCAGCACTTTTTCTAACAACAGCAGGTCCTGCCAGATTGCTGGCTCAGGAAAATAGCACACTAAAATCATTCTGCTTTCTCAGAAGACACATAAGGCTTCTATTTAGTGCATAGCACAAAATATAAGTCCAGTTTCTCAAGGTGTGCAACAGTCCATTCAAGTTTGTCTAATTCTTAGTATTTTGCCCATAGTACAACTGTTACCACCACCCCCAGGCCGACTGATTTAAAGTATCAGAAATATGAAGCTTTCACAACTTTTTTTAAATGCACATGAAGATTTCAAAACATTTACAAAACCCCTGTCACTTTTCAATTATTTTCATTTACAGATGACTAACAGTATGTCTGTGCCAAACACAGATATAAACCTCATTCTTCAAGAGGCACAGATCTACATAAAAACACAAAATTTGCCAAATTAAAATACTGGGAGAACAACTATTTACTTCAAACAAAAAGAAACTCAATTTGTCAGCTTTCCAAACTTTCATGAACATCACAAAAACGGTTTGAGTAATTAGAAACATACATAATGTAAATAATCATAAAAACAAGCATAATTCCATTGATTCATCTTTCCTGCTGTACAAGTGAACCACTGTTGAGAAACCACGGATAAGCAGAAACGCAGTATTGGGAGAAATAAAACTGAGTACTAATTTGAAAATAACGAAGATGGAACATTATTACTCTGAATATAACTTACATAATGTATAAAATAGTTGTATAGGTAAGTATTAGATGTTCTCCTACAGGCCGTCCAAACTTTCTATGATTAATGGATCAGCCATAATAGGGAGAGAATTTTAACACTCTAAACCTTTCCTCCTTGCTATGTTTATCTGTTGGTACTAACAAACATCAAACAAAGCATCAACAACAAAGTACTGTCCAAAGAAAAAAATAAAAGGACCCAGTTTATTTACTCACAAAAGCAAAATAAACATTATAGTACTCTCCAAAAGTGTTAAGATGACCAACAAAAACAACTGTACATGGAGTTCACCTACACAGATGGCTCTGTGTTGTGTATCCCCACATCACCCAAAGGATCTCCCATGCTCATGAGGCACCCTCCTCCCCTCCTGTCACACTGACAACTGGCACCTAAAGAACCGAAAAGAAATGTACATGCGAAGAATCTCATGGAAAATTTCCTTCCCTTAATTCTCTTATGTATGAAGTCCACAGCAGGAACGATTTGGCTGTGGAATATTCATGCTCACTACCTGACATCAAGGTTCATTTCTCCGTGAAAGAGTCTCCAAAGGATAATAAAGTAGAAGCCTGAACACTTGCAAGAAGCATGTAATAATGCAGAGAAGCAGAAAAGATTACTCCTGTCCTAAGCAAAGGGAATAAACAGATAATCATGGAAAAGAAACTGCTAAGATCTTCCAAAAGCCTGCTGCTTAAGAACAAAGGAAGAACCTGGTCTTTCAACATAACCATCAACATCTAACATATGTCTTTTTAGTCATATTAATTCATATAAACCTTTTTTTTTTGTGATCCAAAGTGGAATGCTCGAGCTGCAGCCCGCTGGCCAGATCCAATCCACTGCAACAATTCTCCTGGCCAGCTGCCCACTCCTTACTGTCCTCCCCAATGGCTAATTAGATATAGGAAGGAAGCAGGCAAGGGCTCGGGGAATTACCCTCACATCTGATTTCCCACCGCTATGTTTCATAAGGGCCTGCAGCCTCTGCTCTATCAAAAAACAGCGCGGAAATTACCTCATGTAGTGATGGTGCTCATCTAACTCCACATGCCTGTTAATAAATATGAATTTTGCTCCATGTCTGCTAGCACTCCCAGCCCTGTGTCAGCACAACTATGTGTTGCCCACAGATTTCTGTTATAACACGCATTGTACACGCCCTACCCCAGTTATCCACATTTCTACACACACTGTCATCTGCAGTCCAGACCCTCTGCCACCAATGCAGCTCCCTGGAAAAGCTGGACACTAGCTCACCAAACCAACAGGTTTTACACCAATCCAGGTAAGAAATGTCTTGAACTGTGGTGAGTGTCTTCCAAAACAGGCCCAGCTCACGAAGGAAGGCTCCCCGTGCTCCCTGAGTAACATTTAGCTCTAAGTTGAGAGAGACTGCTAGCTGCCACCACAACTCCATCAGGGCATGCATACTAATGCTCTTGGACTGCTGCCATATCATCCATATATGCTTTATTACAGCTCATCTCCTTAATGTGCAAGACATTTATCTTTGATTCTTTCAAAATGAGAAGGAAAAAAAAAATCCTGATACTGTAGAACTGGTTTTAGTACTGTTCAGACCATTTAAACTGGGTCACTGCAAGCTCTTCAAGCAGATGTTTCTTTGTCACCACATACAAGTGGGAGCACCAAGTTCTTTTTGCCTTATTAACAAAGTCTTACGGATTGTAAGGGCTAGAATTCTTCAGTAATGATCAGGTAAGCCTCTAGCCACAGTTTTTCCATTTATCAGCAGGAAGTTTGAACACTAAAAATACAGAAAGAGCAGGATAATCACATTAATCAACCTACCAGCCTCAACACTAGTCAGTCATGGGCAGCAGGGATGACAGATGGGTGAAGGGACAAACACAAAACCTGCAAAATTGAGTCCACAAATTCAAAGGCAGATCAATGACCATGACTGACAGAAGAATAAGTAGATCTTAGAGACACAAACCTACCATCCTCAGAAATATGAAGCTCTTCCCATTCCTTAGGTACACAGTGAGATCAAGGAAAGCAAATGAGAAACAGCTTAAGTTTAACAGCAATGCAGACTCACTGATATGTGCTTATTGGAACAAAGGTACTGGACTAGAATATATTATTTTAAAGTAGTGAAACCCTTTGCCAATATGTTTTTATTCCGAAGATGAATTGTATGAAGTGTCCTGCAAAAACACCGCCTGTCCTGCAAAAACAGATCCTGTTCTAGAAACCTGAGAATTAGTGGTGTGGGAAAAGAAGACAACAAACAAACCCACCAGAGCTGAAATGCATACTTCAATTAACTTGACCAATTATTCATAAAAATTTACCAACCCACATGAAAACAGCATTAGCTGGTTTTCACAATAATAAAGAACCTTCTCTATTACGGCTCTCCCCGTGCCCAGTTTGTTGCCAAAAAATGTATAGCACAAAATATCCTCATAATATCTTTTTAAAAAATGTAGAGGTTTAGCAAGCAATGATAACTTGCTGAACTCAATAATGTCCCTGTAAGAGATTTTACCACTTTAGTCAGATGTAAGACATCTTAACTCGAGTTCTGTGGATGTAAACAAAAACACTGAGTAGACAGTCTTCTACTCTGAAAATAGGATTCATTTAAGAAAGAAAGTGTTCTTGGCAGCTGTTCCCTTGAGAAGGAAGCTATGCCAGATGATGAAGCTGCTTCCCATGGAAGCTGGCAGCTAAGAGGTGAGCCCTGGGATGTGCTGGTCTCCCCTCCAGAGCAGCCACTAGTATAGCTGAGCACCTGGGCTACTCCCTTCTCTCATAACAGCCAAAGAGAACAGCAGAAACCAAACTGCAGTTACAGTTCTCCATCGAGCTTTTGTCTTGCAAAACAAAACTTCTGCAATAGGCACACATAGTTGCAAAACTCCTGAAGAAACTCAAGACTTTTGCCATGCCAAACGGGGTTTTTCATTGCCAATTCCCCCTTCCCCCCAACCCCCCCCCCCAACACAGGTTTACAGAAAAAAACCTTACTCGAGGAGAAGGTAACAGGGGGAGTAGATTTTAAATAACTCACATGAAATTAAAAAAAAAAAAAAAAAAAAATGGAAAAAGCTGTTAAGGGCAAACAGGAAAAACTACTGGTTCTCCTCTGTGATCTAAAGAAGGATGAAATGTCAACAAAACAGAAAAAAGGTAACAGTGACCTCAGATATTTGTAATGAAGAGGTAAAGGATTCAGACTGATTTTTCACCAAGAAAGAAGACATTCTGAACTAAAGGTTTCCAAAGCACTGACTGAGAACATATTAAATAGATCAGTCCTGCAAAAGTACCAAATGCTAAGGGTGGCAGAATAAATTACTGCAGGTGGTGGCTGAAACAGAACATTTACACGAGTTCAAGAAAAACCAAAATTAGTTTCCAAGTTAATGATGGAGCAGCAGCTTCAAATACAGTCACTTTGCTTTTTGTTCACACAAGGTAAATCTTATTATTACATGCCATCATTTTAGTGCTCCTTCTAGGTCTTTAATATTGTACACCATTTGCCTTTTTTAATAAAGTAGGTTGTACATCCATTTCATTAAGATGTAACAGTGATTAATCTCAAGTAGGAAACACTGACACCATACCAAATGTGCACCCCTCATACATGGATCAGACTGGCCAAAAATCATATTTTATATGGATTCAGGCCACCCCAGACCTCAGATATGAGTGAAAGGCATTCTGAAAAGGATGAGCCCTGCAACTATAGCTCCCCAAAACTGAATCCCACATAGCAGCTACATCTGATTTGTTTCCCACCTCATTTTCCCTCCCTCTCTTACACAAGAGGTATCATTACAGAGTCCAAGGCTGTGAAACTATTTCAGCATTAATCTGTGCCTGCAAAATGACATGAACACAGACTTCCAGTGCTACACTGAGCTTGGGCACTGTCAGAAGTTTGTCCTAAACTCTCAGAACATTTGATGTTGCTTCTATCATTTTCAAGACCTGACTGAAAAGTAAATCTCTTTGAATATGCCATGAAAGAGATGCAGAGAATATACAGCAAAGTAAACACTGCTTAGGGATAAGGCATAAATAAAGAAAAAAAAATCAAAAAAGAAACCAAAAAAAAAAATCCCACTTAACCCAGATTTCCCAGATTTAAAAGGAAAAAATGGAAGGATTCAGAAAAAAAAACCAAAAAACCCCCAAAATCCAACCCAGACAAAAAAACATTAAGAGAGCACATCATCCCAAACAAATAAAATAAGCAATAATAAAAAGAAAAGCAAAGAGATTAAGAAGTAAAAAAGTATATCAGACTTAAGCCAGCTAGTTTTGGTCAGCCATGTTACATTATTTCCTACATTTCAATCAGCACGCACACACTCCCCTCCGATAGCTGTATCTTAATCCACATCAGCTTGGTTTTGCTACTCAGCTCCAGATGACATCCTTGTCCTTCCCAGAACTGAGAGACTTGGTTAAAGTTTGGTTATACAGCCTGGCTCACCACCCTGAGCAGTTTCTAGATCAACAGAGGCACCTTCACTCAGACCTCTCCAACCTCCCCAGCAGCATCTTCTTCAAACCCTTCAAAGTCAGTGCCTGGGTCGCTCGCAGCCCCAGTACAAGAGCAATTCCTCAATGGCTGGAGGTCAGAAAACACATGTGAGGATGGGGAGTGGAGGGCTGAGGAGCAGGAAACAGGGAAAAAATACTGGAAGAATAAAAGAAAGGAAAAAAACCAAAGTGGTATTTCCAAATATGAAGTGCCAATTGGGGGGGGGAGGGGAAGTAAGAACCATCTCTTTAAAAAATGTAACTTTAGGCTTTAAAACACATTAAAGGTGAAGAGTCAGCCTTACTAGTCAATTAGCTATAGGTTTGCTGGGTATGAATTCAGCTGCTAGTATTTCCTCAGCTTTCTCCGCCCCCACCCTCCCCCAAATCACTGTTTCATTGTGAAAGAATTTAATTATTATTTTCATTACCAGGTGCATACATTATAAAATGAGCCTGCACAGAGACAATGAGCGCTTTAAGAAAATAGGTGTAATAATGAGAAAGATATGTTTACATTTTTCTGCAATAAAAATGAAGACATTCTCAACCAGGCTGCTTTTAAAATATACTTGAATAAAATAATTCATAATAGTCATAACACTAACTGTGACACTCCTCCTTTTCTTAAAAAGGTTTAGTCCAGTGCCTTAAATTTTAATATAACTTCAAATCAAATTAAAATAAGGGTTTTATTAACTTGTCTGTCAAAAACTTCCACAAAAATTTAACTTGAACACATTTCACAATGATGGAATATTACAGCTTTTCTGTTTTGTTCTTAAAAAAAAAAACAATTAAAAGAAAAATGTTCCAGAAACATCAAGTATACTGCATAACCAGGGAAAGAATACTGCAGACACCATATAAGATGCTGGTATTTCAAATAAGCTACCAAAAAATTCAAGAGGAAAAAAAAATAGCATTTTCAAACAAAATACAGATACATGTGTATATTTATTTGGGAGTTTTGCAGCATAAACAAATCTCAAAGCCATGAAGTAACAAATCCACATTTGTATGGATATAATAGAAACAACACAATGTTAACATCTGCATATTACTTAAAGTCCAAAACTACTGACTTATTAAAAAACCCGAGTTCCTGTGCTTTACGTGACCCTATTTAACAACACAGGGCAACACTCCAATTTCACCCAGGACCCAGGTTCAATAAATCACTTGCTGCTCATGGCCCACCAAGCAGGCAGCGGGTGATTTACAGGTAAGCACGGGGGCTGTCACCAGCACAGACCCCCTGCTCTCAGTAACAGCGTCCCCGTGGAGCTCACCTGTCACATCCACACACACTCACCTGTAAATCAGTCACTGCCATGGGGGGACACGCCCTGAGCCACAGCTTCCCGCTCTTGGAACGCTCCCCCTGCTCCAGAGCTGGAGGAACTGCCCGTGTGCACCCACGTCTCGCCAGCACTGTGCCTCCACAGCCGGGATCCACCCCGGTCTGCACGGGCACCAACACCACAGGAGCAAGGAGTCACCCCAGGCTGGATCCTGCTGCCCGTGCAGATGGCACAAGGGCGATGCCCTCGCAATGCCTCAGCATGAATCTACCTGGGCAGACCTCTGGAGGCCCTGGAATGCCAACTTCCATTTTGGAAAGGTGTTGAGTCTTTACTCAAGTAGGATGGAGGGCATCTGACATTTAACCACAAGCCATAATAACAGAGCAACCTTCTCTTCCCACTCTTAGATGTGGATGCCAAGCCAGGATTCACTTGACCAAATGAAGATGTTTACAGTGTGGCTGTCTGTATCTGAGCAGGTCATGTTGGTCGCCCTTTACAGCCCACGGGAAGAACTCGGCTCTTTGACTGAACTCCTCCTACAGAACATGTCAAAAGGAGGTCAGATGAATCACATCCTACAAGTGCCTATTTCTGCTCTCTGCCTGACAGGAGTTCTCTTTCTCTTTGCTGGATACATTTAGGGTTTTCCATCCACTTCACTCAAGAGCTAGGCCTTAACACCACAGGTGACACAAAACCCACACTGTCCTAACATCAGCTTAATCCTCCCAGTTTAAAAATGAGTAACAAAGCACTGCTTGTCTAAGTTCCCAGCATTTCCCACTCAATGCAGTGGGTGCTTGCTCCTGGGTAACAACAGCTCTTCACATAACTGCTTTTAGTTACATGACTCCAATTAGTGCATTTATTTCAACATTATTTTTCAGCTTGCACTCACTCCTTCAGTACTTTTCCTCTCAGATGTCACAAGAATTGCCTGACTCTGGGTAGTAACTCTCCTCATTAGCACAGAAACTTCCTCTTTTTGCTGCCAGTCTTCAAAAAGGACTTACCAAAATATTTCTCTTTAGGTGTGACTATATGTTTTCTTCTACTTTATTTACTTAAGTTCTTGATTTCCTAAACCTTTTTTCTTTTGTTCAACACTTAAAAATACCAGCCAGCATCTTCTGAAACCTGTGATTCTTCATTTGAGTTTGAAACAAGCTACCTGCTCAGGTTTATCACTGCTATTATTCTCTTATTTTTGCTTGTAGAATGCTCATTTTTATTAGATAGACAAGAATTAAAGCAACAAATATTCTCAAGTTCCTTAATTATACTTCTGAATTATTTTCTCATCTTTCCCAAAACTAAGTAACTTTTTTTTCCTTACTTCTAACCGCTAATTCCTCTTCTTTCTTCTCCTAAACCATATTCCCAAAGCTCTCCAGAATCCAGACTGACAGGAAAAGGGTTAAAATGTGTTCAGGAAAGGGAGGTAGGCAGTTTTTTTTCTATCCTGTCCAAAGCAGACAAGGCAAGCTGAACTCCCTCATCCTGTAGGGCCAGGCAGTGTCTCACCTGCGCAAGAAGAGACACGATATTGATGTACTGTTAGAAACTGGTCCCACGCTGAACTAAAAATCTTAGTTGCTTAAGACAAAATTTATATCCCCTCTTCCCTCCTCATATCCTTCTATAACCAGAGTCATCTTGGTTGGCTGTTGGGCATTTGCCAACAAACCTTCAGACATCTCGCAGCAGTTGTAGAACAGAGCCTTTCCAGGCCAAAGTTATGACTGTATTTATATTCCAACAGTTCGTCGCTCCAGCTTTGGCATGCAGTTGCCATGTAGCACTCCAGACAAAATCCCTCCTCCTCAAAACTGCCTTTTGATCCTGAACATTTTGCTTCAACAATTGATCAACAAATGGCACAGCTAAGAAAAAAGTACCAAACACCTTCTCCTGGGGCAAAGTGAGCCCTATTACAGCCTGTTCAGCTGTGAAACCTGGAGATGGTGCTTTAAGCTTAAAGTACTTGGTGATGGTTTTAATGGTTTGACAAATCTCTCCCAGCAGGAAGGAAACTTTCCATGCCTGGCTGTAGAGTCTTTCACAAAGCTGAAAGAAAACAGCACTTATCTAAATTTAACTTGCCATACTTTTAAACTGGTCTGTGTGAGGAAACGTCTTTTGCTTTCATTTCATGCAAAGCATTCAATTAAATTCTCTGAGGAAAAAAGCCCTTCCATACTAAGCACGCATGCGATTTTTCTTCAACATGTATTTCACTTATCTTCCCATATGGCTCAAGTGGAAAAATCCTGGTGCAGTGATTATAGACTCACATTAACCTGCCTTTCTTCAGGGGCAAAGCAGAACATGAGAAGCACTGAGCCATTCCTCATCTCCATAGGCAAAGAAATAAGATAGGCCTGGCGCAGAGCCCGCCCAGCAAGCCAACTCCACCAGCCCAGGTTGGGAGCACATTCCACAGGCAGAAGGACTTCTCGAAGAACTTCCTGCCAATGGCTACTTGACATTAAAAACTAGGATGATCTAGGTCAAGTATCCCAGTTGACATTAATTGCTATGTTGGATTAAAAAAAAAAAAAGGCAGGCAGCCTCTCAGCCGGAGCTCAAGTCACATTAGGCTTAAAAGTAACCGAGGCCAAAACCTTGAATTGTACCCAGAAGCCAAAAGGAAGCCGAGCAGCTGTTGAAGAACTGCCCGAGCATGTTCTTACCGCTCCTGCCGGCTGAGGCTGGGGAGCAAGGACCGAGGACTGGCACTTCCGTGGCCTCACCCAGAGGTCACAGAGGCACAGACAGCCCTGGGACATGCCACCTCCTGAGTGCCTGTCTCTGCGTCCTCATGCAGAAGGCTGGGGGTTTGCTGGCTGTGCCTACCTCAGAAAACCAGCACATTACAAAACACTTGGATAAAAGGACAGGCAAAATGCTCCAGAGGCTGGTAAACTATAGTAGCACCTGCCTTGACTGCTTTATCTCTGTTTGCTGCTTCTTTTATCTGAAGGTAAAGCATGTGCCATGTCCAGCTGGAAAGGAAAGATTACCTGGAAAAGCAAGTCATCTTTAGATTGACCAGAGCACAAGACCACATGACTCAGTTACCCAGAACATCCAATGCCAAGGAGGTCAGATTCTGCTACCATGTGAAGGGTATGACCTTCCACATAGTATTTCTGAAAATGTCTTAAAGTAGATGAAGACAATTTTCAGCCACATGAGTTCATGACAAGAAGAAACAACTCCATGAGCCCTTTCAATTAATATAGCTACAGCTGCACAAACAAAAAAACCAAACTACAGGCTCACCTTACTTACCCACACACGTTGAACAACGCAGCCTTTTATACAACAGGCATAAAAGGAACAAATTAATTTTTAAAGAGCAAAAGATGAAAATATATAGCTGTACTTCATAACTCATAGCAGGTTTCCAAATTGTAATCAATATTTTCTTTTGCATTTAAGAACTGCTGAATCTTAATGCTTTTGAGATGTCCGAGTGCCAGAAATAATAATTTTATTGTAGATAACCATATGTGATTAGAGTCTGACTGTAGTTTTTGAAGTTCTCTGAAAGCCAATGTGGGTTAAGTGTCCACTTGTATTGTTATAAAACTTCTTTATAGAACTGTAATACAATACTCAAGCAGCAGACTCTGAGCTAATATTTAGCACACAACCTGATAACCTCGTATAGACCCAAACACAGCTGGAAAACCTAAAGTCTACAGCAAGTTCAACAATATTTGCATTATTTTATTCAAAAGTTTAAAAATAGAGGTGTCAAAATAATTCCTCAAAGCAGGAACAATATTTGGAAAAAATAACTTAGCAGTGAACTGAACTATTCAACAATTACAGCACGTGCAGTACCATGGAGCACTGACAGCTCATTTAGTCCAAAGACAACATAAAAAGGCTTTCTTTCCCCCATGTACAAGCTCTTTAGCCAGTAAAGATAATTAGCACTTTGTCCAAATAACAGTCTGGGGCCAACTATAAAGCTATGTCAAGGATAATTTTCTAAAAACCTAGCCAGTGCCATTTAAAAATAAATAATTGAAATCAAATCAACAACAACAGAACCCCAACATAAAACATACAATCTAAAACATATTTACTGAAGAAGCTGGGGTGGTTTTTCTACTTTACAGATCAGATCCAGGTAGAGCACAAAATGTTCAAATATTATGATAACCGAAATTAAGTCTAAAAGTACTTGTAGAAAGAAGTACATAGCATTTCTCCATAAAGAAAGCACCACAGTCTGCTTGTACTACTGGGAGAAAGTCTGCTGACTCTCCCAGCAATTATGGACTAGAGCAGCTCTTTCCCATGCCCATTTGGACATCAGGAAAAGGTTGTTCACTGAGAGGACAGTCAGTCATGGAACAGGCTCCCCAGGGAAGCAGCCATGGCATCAAGCCTGCCAAAGTTCAAAGAGCCTCTGGATGACACTCTCAGTCTTGTGGTTTGGTGTTAGGTAGTCCTGCGAGGAGCAGGACTCAAACTCAACAAGCTTCATGGACCAGTTCCGAATCAAGATACTCTATTACTTTATACGCATACTTTTAGTCATCAAAATGTTGATAACATATTAAGACTTTTAAAAAGGCTTTTATGATTCGGAAATATCCAATCGTGCTTTTTCTACTCCTTCATTCACAGCAGGACACCAATTTTTTGTGACAGTTCTCCTGCAGTCTTCAGAGCAAAGCTCTTGAACACCATTCATCAAACAGGGGTTACCTACAGAAATTCCTAATGCAGACAGCTGATCAGCTGCACAGATTAGAGACTGAAATGAATGGTCTTCATAAATTCTTTTTTGTTTGTTTTTGCGAGTTGGCTTTGTTTGTTTAAATTAGTTTTGATTACCAAATGAATTCAGAAGTTACTGTAGCAATATTTGCTTTTTCATCCAATACTAGGCTAGAAATGCCACTTATTAACCATGACAGAGTTGTATTTTACAATGAAAGAATGTGAAACAGATGAGTCAGGGCTTGTTGCTTCAATAGTATTTCCTTTAGCAAAACTGGAACAGAGTATCCCACAAACCTGATTCAGAAATATCCTCTACTCTTAAATACCTGATTATGTGTTTTCTTTACTTTGGAGAAGTACTAAAAATAAATAAAACTAGAAAAGGAAGATAAAATAAAGTGGAGGGGGGAAAACCCCCAGGAAGCCTCCAACACTGACACAGTCTCTCAGAAGAAAACAAGTCATCTTTTTGTTCAGAGAATCACCTAACGTGTTACTGATTTTATTTATTGACTTTTATTTAATCCAACTCTTGCTGCTGTTCTTGATTACCTGCAAGGAGGTTCAGGTGAGCCTACTGAGGAGGGAGGCAGCAATAAAATACATAAAAATCATCACTTCCAGTCTCCTGCTTTCCTTTACTTCCACTTGTACTCTTGTGCAAAGCTTTCCTTAGATATCCTCGAACTGCCCAGCTCTGATCAGTAACACCACTCTATTTTCTCATCCTGCAGCAGGCTCAGGAAATGAAGGCGCTACAAACATTTATGCTTTTAATATGACAAATAACTACATTTCTTTAAAACTGCTCCCACGAGGGCAATACCACAGCCCATGCCTGTACCAGTGAAGTGGCAGCAGTGAAACCGAGCTGTGATATCCGTGTACTTTGTCTTTATGTGTAAGGAGTCACTGTTGCTATTCTCTCTTGTATTTCCATATCTAATTAAGTGAATATGCCCAAGCTTTCCCTCACATGTGCAATGAGAGCCCTCGTACAAGCAAAATCTCTCATTGTTTGACAGCAGTTTAAAAGGAAAACTCTTTAGTGGGGGCAGTGCCACTGCTAACACTGAATCCTGACTGCCTCATTCATTGACACAGGGAGCAGAGTTCTGCCTCCATATGATGAGCTCAAGTAAGAGAGGTACTTTCATTACTCACACTAAAGCACAGGTGCCTTCTAATCTCCAAGTCTAGCAAGAAGAGATATAAACATAAAAACCAAAATATTTGCTCTATTTGTTTCAGAATATAGACTGTCCGGGGAGAGAGTTACCTGTTGTCATACCTGGCCTTACTTTTGTCCCTGTCTCTTCCACAGGCTCATCTCATGCAATGAATTGCCAGGAAGATGTTGCCCTTCCTGCTAATTCTGTGCAAGCATCTTTTTCCAGTATTCTATTGTTAAAGAATGCCTCCATGCAACTACAAGCAGGTGTTTGTCAGTGCTAAACTGAATGCTGGCATAAGCCTATGGGAGCCTGGGATGGCTCTCTTGCTACAAACTTCCCTTCTGGATGCTTTGGCCAACTTAACATCCCACACATTCTAGCCTGTCAAATTTCAACAGTCCCATTCTTACCCTGTTTTAGTGTGTGCATGTGGTTTTCCACTCCAAAACACAGTGGAGTGCTATTTCCAGCCACCATTTCTGTGCTCCTGTGTTACAAAACAATCATTAGCCTAGGAAATGAAAACCACAGTCAGACTTGGGGGGTGGAATCACTTGTTCCCTAGATCCTTCCACCAAAAGGAAATAACAATACCCAAACCACCAACTGAAAAAAGACCCTACAGTTTCACTAATTTTCATGCTAAGCTCCCCCTGAAATCAGTACATGGCATGGGGCTAAGAGACTGACTCCTTGGAAAAGGCATTGTAGCTATTAAAAGGAACAATTAAAACAAGTGTTAGCATATTAGAAACAGTGTTAACTGGTCATAAACTCAACTTTTACCTCTAAAAAAGAGCTCACTTTGTGCAGGCAGCAGGGCTATTTCCCCTAAATTTAGGTGTGTTCCATTTAAACCTGATGTTTTCTCACACTCAGCATCAAAGCTTATGAGAGCAGGAAGCACTGAAAGCAAACCAGGACAGGTTTCCCTTAAAATCAGAATAAATACTTTTAAGCAACAGAAACGTTCAATTTGGCATGTTGAAAGAGATGCAAACAGCTATCCCCTTAAAAACCCTCTTTTAGTACCAAAATATTTTATGTTCCCTTTCTCACAGCTATATGTTCACATGCTCTAATCTATTTTTAGAATGTCCTTCCCAGATTAATTTTTAAACTTGAGTCTGGACACTTTTCACCCTCTCTCTGCCCAGATATCCCTGTTGAGTCTGTTCCACTACTGAAGGTTGCAAGGACATGGAAGTCAGCCTGACACAGGTTTGCATCCCACCCTTTTCCAGTAAAAGCAGAAAAAAACCTCAAGGATAGAGAACCTGTAGAGAGGAACAGGGCACAGAACTTACAGGACAAGAGCCATAACTTCCTACCTAATAGCTATTACATGTACTTTCTGTCACAGTATATGATGACTTAAAGCCATCCCATTAAATACTGCAAGGCTTAAAAAGAAGAAAAAAACCAGTTGTTCCCCGGCTTTCGAAGAAAAGAGTATAAATAAGCATACCTGCCTTCATCCATAAAGTAACCAGCCCAGACTTAGGCTTCACAATATCTGTCTAAGAAAAGAGACCCACCACAAACTGTACAGGATAAATACATAACTAAACCTTCTGGCAGTTCTTTTTACCAGATATAACTCTACAGCTTTAGCTATGTTAGCTCGCAAATGTAACAGTTTTAACCCAAGCCTATTTATATGCTTTTATTTAGAAGGGTCTTGTACCTGAAAGTCTGTATACATCACAAACCTTTTGAAAGGAAACAGATTTCAGACAACCACTGATGTCAGTGTGAACTATTTAAGGAGTAGTAAGTTACTTTAGACTAAGCCAGTTCTTCCCATTCCACTTACGAACAGCTGGGAAAAACAACGTAATGGTGATTAAAAGGTAGGGGGGAGGGATTCAATCAGCTACTTTACATAAGATGCTCAGTGAGCAACTTCTGTGGACTAAAATTTGATCTGATATTAGTTCAGACTTCTGTTATTTACATGTGTAGTCCCAGGGAGCAGCAGACATCACTTGTAAACTGAGAGGAAGCTGTGTCCTTGGAGCACAGCGTATCAAAATACCCAGTGCTGGTCAAATCCAGCAAAAGACAAGTCTTCCAGCCATACCACAGCCACTCAGCTCCTCAAATAAACCACTTTTTAATTTCCAGACAAAAACATGTTCTCCACATTACACATGAGCAATCCGCAAAGATGAAAGGGCACACATGAGGTAACCAAGGAGAGCTAATAAAAGCACATATATTACACCTTTTTCTTCTCTTCTGTGATCTCATTTTAGTAATTACCAGTTATTTCTACATATCTAAAGAGACCCATTTGTAAATAACAAATACAGGAACACACTGCTGGAACACACCAGCACACATACAGGGAATCAGAACTCAGCAAAGTGAGTTTACCAATTATGTTTACACATTTTTAATACAGTCTAATGATTAAATCAAAAAGGAAAATAATAAGGATATTTGCCCTTATCTTAATTAGCAAGGCTGTTTATGCAAGCTGAAAGGTAAGCATGTGTTGGTTTCTCCATCTCATTTTTATGTATTACAACTGAAGAGCATTGTATTTTTTGAACTCTTGAAATCATAACAATTTTTGCAGAAGTGACACTTAAAAATTTCACATTTGATCCATCCAAGCAAGATGTATTTTACCCATAAAGAGTAAGTCTATAATTTACCAGAAAGATTCACAAGCATGCAAAATAAGCACAACTCCCTTCCCAAAACCAATGTAGCAATACATTTTTCCCCCTAACATTTCTACAATTAAATCTCATCACTACAAGTTTAATTGTGTCATAAAGTGGATTTTTGCCCTAATTCTTCCAAACAAGAATGTATGAGGTCATTTGACTGATATCTTAACTACAGAACCTAAACTGGGATTGAAAACCAACCAACAAAACACAACCCTAAAACTGACACCACCTAAAAAGCTGATCACAGTGCTTCATCCCAGACAGATGGAAGGGGTTCAGGAACTGTAAAAATGGTTCCCATCCATTACTTTCCTCTCACTCTTAGAAGTATTTGCTGTTCCCAGTATCACCAGCTCTACTATACCTGTTGTTACATGCCCTTTCACACAGTCCTTCTCCTGTCTGTGTGTTGTCTGCCATATTCAGAATTACTGCAGCATCTTACATTACTTTCCTGAATAATTTAAACCATCACTACTATTTCTACAATGCAGGACATCCTGCCAGCGTTTTCTGAATCCTGAAGATGATGTCCATGGGACACGGGCAAGTTTTTAGAATAAAAACAGAAGATTAAGAAAAACCCCACATAGGACAGCTGCATCTCCAAGCAACTCTGCTTAGCAAGGTAGAGAAGCGAGTGAGGAGACAACACAGCCTGACTTGTGCCATCTCCCTGCAGGGAAGGGACCTTCTGCACAGGAATGGAGCAGGTCACCAGGGTCAGCAGCACCGCCACGGATAAACCCGACAAAGTCCACCTGCCACAGCACCGAGCAATAAGCTAACAAAAATTAGATCAGATAGCAGACCTCCAAGTGTTTATAGCCCATGACTCAACTTTCCCTCCTGTACAGTGACCTTTATAGAGGACAGGAAAAGGAGGCGAGCATGCTTATATGTTAAATTTATACAATTCATTATCCAAAAGAGTAACTTGTATCAGAGGCTCCAAATCTACTTAAGAAGCAGAACAGCAGTGGCCTATGATATCCCCAGAAGGCCAGAACAGAGGAAATTTGATTGTTTCTGTGCTCCTGGTATCTTGTGAAGCATGCACAATTTTTCTCAAAAAGTAACAACAAAGTCATAAGGTAGAAGACACAGAAGTAGTGTGATCATCAGCACAAAGAGGATATTTTAAGACCTGCCTTAATGCTCAAGTTCAGTTTTGCAGAGACAGAATACAGCTGACATTTGCCTGGACAAGACATCAGAGCTAAAGGAACCATACAGCACTGCAATCCAAAGTACTCAGCATTACCCCAAAAATAGTGTCCAAATACTGTTCACTTCTTCTATCAAGTGTTAGAACACTCTGAAAACAAAACCGGAGCAGGGTAATGCAAAAGTGAAATTGCCTGGAAAGCCTGAAGGGCACACTGAACATATCCTTTTTTTCCACTGAGGAAATTCACAGTAGAATATCGCTAATGGTGAAAGTTGAGGTCCAGAAGATAAAGTTCAGCAAAGTGACTTTTTATGCATTTCAGATCAAAAACCAGTTGGGTCATATGCATGCTCAGATAGCCTGGGGCATATGACAAACAAGCTTAAAAAAAAAAGTTTGTGAGCAAGCACTCCAGACAGCTGTGCTCAAGAGCTATATCCACCAGACACGCTCAAACCTTCATGTTTGATATTGTAATCTAAAGATGAGTCTGAGTTCAGTAAACAGTAAATGTGATTCTGCACAACCTTGTTATCTTTTCATCTCAACAGTTAAACCAATGCAAGGGAGTGCAAAGAGGTTACAAAAAACTATCAGCACAGTTTATTAAATGGTCTTTTTGCATTTATTTTGTAGCAGGATAAAATGCAAGGCAGCAGAGACTAAAACACCAGCAAATCAGAGGAACAGGACGGATTCTCAAAAAATCCTCTGGACCTCCAGAGGCAAGAGGAAATTTTTCTTCAAGAAATTCTGCACTCTTCTGTGGCCACTGTTTACCAGACTGGAGTAGTTTTGCTTTTAGTTCGTTAGCTAAGCAAAAGTGAATGGCAAAGGTGCACACATTCTTCCCTTACTTTCCATAAACCGGGCCCAAAGTAACAGATTATGAGGATTTTTCTACTGGTTTTGGCTTTCCTGCCCATAGCCATACACCTCTAGAGATCCATTGTTCTAGGACTTGAACATACAGTCTTGGAATTCAGGTGAAATTTTCAACTTACAGAACTCAACAGCACCACTCTTGATTTCAAAACTGAAGGATTTCACACTTATCTGTCGTGTTCCACCTTCCCGAGCCCCCCAAACCTTTTGGATCATCATGTTGTGGTTTTGAACTTTAGCTTCTTATCCTTCTCACACCTCACCCAAACAGATTTTTGCGATCCACCTTCTGAAAGCACCTTTACATCATTTCAATTTATGGTTGTTATTACAAATTCAAGGAAAAAAATAAGCTATTGTCCTATATTCACACATTTAGGAAGGCGAGAATAGAACCTGGAACCTTCAGCTCTTGCAAAAATGGCGGGCGCAAGGGGTACTCTTGGGTTTAAATTACAGAGTATCTTCACAATCTAAAAACAGTCAAATAAAACTATGCATTGAATTAACGAGCGTTTGAAGGATATTCTCATTGTTGCATAATTACTTTAGCCCATAAAATTCAAGTAACCAGAAGTTAGCTACCTCAACAGCAGCTAGCTCACATGCTTCCCTTGTTAGCTGAGAGAAATTACAAAAACCAAGTACCCTGCTAAACAAGGTAAATACAGCCAGCAGTCCTTGCTGTCCACATGGATCCAGAAATCTGTGCAGAAAGTTGTGTCCACATTCCACATAGCTTTGTTTTACCCCACCAAATTCAGTCCAGTGTAGGACTGGCAGGACACCCTTGCTTGGATCCCCTAACCCAAGCTGATCACCTGCTTCTCCATCTGGAAGATGCAATCCTAGAAAAACACCCCGAGATGAAAAAGGAAAAAGGTGTGGGGAAAAGTTTTCTGGGGGTCTTTTTTTCTGTTTTGCATGACACTTGTCACGTACTCATCTCTTTGCCAACTACAAAAACCTCCTGAGAGGAAAAAAAAAACCAACCAAAAAAAACCACTCAGGCAAGCAATTTTTTCCATAAATGATAAGCAAAACAACTATAGTCAAACAAAGTTGAAGGCTACTGGCAAGAAAATAGAGGCCTAGGCCCAGTTCTTCCTATTGCCTGAGAAATGAAGGCAGAAACCAGTGTCTTGATGTTCTTCCCTGCTGTTTCACGCTGCTTTCTCACTGCATTTCTGCAGCAGTGGGAATAAAGACAAAAGAAGCACCAAAGAACAAAGCCTGAATCTCATTTTGGCAAAAACAGGGAGGGGAAACAAAAGACAGAGTGGAAGTGGATGGACTACTTATAGCAATTATTGTCAAACATTTTTGCACTTCCTTCCTTAATGTAGCTCCTTTTGTACACAAAGGCCTCCAAATAGTTCTGAGAGGTTCCCTTTGTAAAACGAGGAGAAAGGAAAACTGTAATAAGACTATGCAATGAAGATAAATTTTCCCAATAATGCAAGCTACAGGAAACACATGGAGGTCAAATAAAACTATTATTTACCTTTTCAAACACTATTTTCTTCAGCTGCTAAATAAAAACATTATGAAGCCATTTTACACAGTAAAATTTAACCTTCTATTAACCTTCCATATTAAGTAAACAAACCTTTCTAGCCAATAAGCATCATTGTGAACTCTCCGAGATGATAAGCAATACCTTAATTACATTCATTTACATGACTTTGAAATTGTTCCAGACCAAAGTCAACAACTGCAAGGTCAAAGAGTATGGAAATCTAAAATAAGGAGAAATCCATAGTCGGCCAGTTCACAAGGATTGTGCAGCATCCTTTCTAACCCAGTCTGCAAAGGGTCAGGGATACCAACCAAGTACTCACTTTTCATCCATTAGATTAAAAAAGTAAATCCTCTAAAACTCTAAAGACCAAGACCAGTTTTGTTTGGGTTTTTTTTTTTTAAGACTATTCAAAGTTGAAAGCAACAGACACTTCAGAATTGTTTTTAATGTCTAAAGGCCAATCAAGCTGTATGTTTTAGAATATTCTAAACGAAAACCACAACATGAAATGTACTTTTTAAAAAAACATACCACTGAGAACTAGCGAATATTTGGTAAAGTGCCTTTATGCTTGGGATGCTAAACTGACAAGGTTACAGCTTTTAGAATGCTACATGAAAACCTTCATTGCTTCAGCCATGCTACACTTAGAGCAGGAAATGCTAATAATGCTCAAACAGTAATTACAAAAAACTTTTAACAATGACTGCTGCAAGAAACTTCATAAAGTACGACATGCCCTGACACAGCAGAAAAGTAGACACAGTCCATCCATTCCTAAGATATTAGATAATGGCTCAGATATGATCAATAGCAATCAAATTAGCCAAAATGGAGCACACGTGCACGCTGCACTGATGGATCATTTCAGGATTACATTTTGTGTATTATAACCATGAAATCATCACAAATATACATATACAAAAATCTTAAGTACAGCTTCTGGATTTAGGCAGTCCCATATCAATACACTCCAGCTGACAACATTTTCTTAGTATTAAATTAGATAAATCTCCCTGCACCCTACTTTACTAGCCAAGCACTTTTTATACAACTCTCAAGCCAACAACCTTCTGCAATTTAAGTATGATTTAGTGCAAGAGAAGCAATGGGTATTATAAAATTTATGCTTGTTCACCTTCTCTCCCCACAGAGAAGGGCAAGACGTTTTTTCATGTAAATATGTATTAGATCCAAATCATTTAAATAGATATTATTCCATAGAGAACATGATGCTGCATATGCCCATTTCAGCTCCATGTTACTAAATAAACTGCAAGATAATGATGTTGCCTTGCTTATCCTAAAGGACACTGAAAATATTTCTAGGCATCTCAAACAGAAGAGGAAGAGATTTTCACAAGAAAAAAAAAAAGAAAAACTAGCATGGCTCTTACAGAGCTTCCTAAAGTGAAGACAAGTTACTGGCAAATTATGAAATCTCTTTAGGAACAGGTCACAGCTGCCACAGAAAAAATATAGTTCAGGTACACAGAATCTTTACAGTATGAATAGCAAATCATTGCCATCACCTAATTTAATTTTCTTTTAAATGGAGAAGGGAAAGATAATCAAGTTTGGAAGGAGAAAACCAAGAAACTCTAGACAGGTGACTAATTCTAAAAGTTAATGTGGAAATGCTAAATGCAAGGTGCCAAATGCTGATTTATCTCTAATACGTCTCAGTTATATTTAGTTACAAGTGTCACTGCTTGAATGGAAAAAGAGACAGAATAGGGAAAACTTAAACAGTGCCTCAAAAATGAGAGCTTTAAGCATGACTTTTAGGTGAATGCATATATCTCCCTGCTTTTCACAAAACGTACCAGAAGTTAATCAGCATGTCACACAAAATGCAATTTTAAGTTAACAATTTATTTCTAAATCGTGTATATATTTAAAGTAAGGAAGACTGCTATCTGACTTGAAGCTATCACATACCATTTGAGCCACAGTCAGTTATCTTACAATACAGTCTGACCTCTACTTGATTTTAAAATAGGATAATCACCTTCAACTGTGTATGAACCTTGAACATTATCAAAAACAGTTTTATTGCATCAACGATTTATTAATAGTCTTATATTAATAGTAATGTAACTTTGACTTTACAAAGTCATAAAGATGACGAGAAACACAGTCAAGACTTATTGTGCTACCTATTTTATTTTAGGCTTCTAAGGCAACCTCATGACACAATCAGAAAAACTATCCTGAAAGTGAGAGCTACAAAGGAAAAACAACAGAATACGCATGTATCGTCCCAGTTCAACAGCAGAGCAGGAAGGATACAGACGGCATAATGAGTTCAGACAAATGCTGAAACCTTTCAAGTACCAAAGCTGTCCTGCAGCCAACTGTGCTGGGAACTGGAGAGTGTTCATGCTGGGACAGGTAACCTCTGGACAGCACACGAGTGAGGAAGAGGTGTGAGCCTTACGTGGGAATGCGCTAAGCCACATTCTCCTTCCAAGCACAGCGTGGCAGAACACCCAAAGCCTACAGGGTCACGTTCAAAACAAACCTGAGGAAGGAGGAAATGTTCCTCCCAGAGTGTTTCTGGTTCCCAGCACTCCCTGTGGCGCCCCTGCCGCGCGGTCACTTTTAGAGCTGCTGGCCCCATTGCACCATGGTTTAAACAAAGAGCGGCTAAGAAAGCACAATATTCTATAACTGGCATTTACAGCAGCGGCCTTGGACTCCTAATCTTTACCAGACGGGCACACAAATCAATCTATCAGCTCATAAAGGTATGCTTTTTAACCTCCAAAACAGATGGGATTGGCCAGAAACGTCTGGCATGTCAAACTGCTAATCACGGCTGCCCTTTGCACAAAATAACCCACTTAAGTTGAGGCATGGTTGCACTGTAACAGACATTAGTCTGTGGGAAACCCATTTAACTGTCACATACTCCCGCCACTCTTGCTCTCCCTTAATTAAGCCTAATGCCTTATGCTTTGACCTTTTGTTCTAGCCTATTAACCCTATCTAGTACAAGTTCAAATATGTTAAACCTAAAAGTTTGTTTTTAATATTAAATGCCAAGCTACAGAAAGAGCGAGGGATGCTTCTCTACCCTGCAAGTTACCCACTCCTGTGTTAGTCTCCAAAGACAAAATATGTCCAAACACCCATCAGTTTAACAACAAAAAAAAGTGGAGTTTCATCCACTAGCATAGCCTACTTTTTCCTCTTCAGAGAAGAGAGGAGGGTGAGGAAAAAAAAAAAGTGAAACTTCTGCTAGCAACTTCATATCCTCAGGCTTTTGGGTTTTCATCCAACAAGAAAAGCACATGATATCAGCCAAGATCATACTGCACTCATTTGCTTTTCTCTGAAACCTATCATTAAAAATAAGACATAATTGGTTTACAGTGACCAATTTCTCCTCAATTAAAGGCTGCCTCTGCCAACCCTCCTCACACTGAGTCACTATCTTGTTCTTTTGACAAGATAGTTACACTTACTATTAGTCTGTAATTCTCATCTGCATCTCCAGGTGAGCTGCATTCTTTGAAGTTTCTCAGACTTGCTCAGACTTTAACAAAGACATAAGTTATTGACTCTAGCTGCACACTTTTCCTTCTATGCAAGCTCAACTAAAGCATGGCTGCCTTCTGCTCCACTATCTCTTAATTCATGAAGGCTACACAGCATCAACAAGACCAGCAGATACGTTTCTGAAGCAGCAGTCTTTTGGAGAAAGTCAACCCTAAGGGTCCAGAACTGTGACTTAAACAAGAACTCTTAATTCCAATGACAATAACAAACCTCTGATCAAGACACTACTGCACTCCACAATAAAGCTATTTATGTATGCAAGCAAGCTTGGTATATCAACAGAAGTATTCCACAATTAGAGCTCATAACCCATAAACAAACCTATTCCCTACTCCAAAAAGCCAATTATGAGTGCCCATAACTGCTTTATAACATAGGTTAGAAACAGAAAACAAAATGCAAACTGTGTGGGGATTACCAGCCACAATATACACTGACAAACATGCTCTCAAATCTTTAGTTTAACCACCTTACTGACAAGTTGAACACCTGGCACAACATCCCTCTTTATAGCTTATGCTTCTGCAACTCTGACTAAATAGAACTCCTTTTAAAAAGAGGAAACAATCTTGAACCAAAGCTTTGAATTACTTTAATTTTGTCTTAAAGATGCAAAAGATTTCAAAAGGCTTGTTGCCACAAAAGCCACTGTCTACTAAGTTCTATTAAAGATGTATAAGAGACCATCTGCTGCTGATGACAACAATTCTGCAGTTTTAAATTGCTAATTAATTAATTATGTTTTAATTCCAAAGTGCCTGTCTTACTGGTTCTGAGACCAGCAAGTAATACCATTAACTTTTCTGTAAATACAATTGCTTTGACAACTATAAGATGCACTACAGCAACATACAACTTCTTTTTTTTAAAAGTCAAATAGAAAAAACATTGTGGGGAAAAATGATCTCTAATCTCAATTTCTGGTTATTTCCAAAGCACTGATTCTGGTTAAATCCCTACAATTCAAAAAGTGCCCACATTTTCTAATGATTTCACTCTGTTGTGTTGGAGATGCTCAAACAGCACTACACAGACCAATGCTGCATTCAAGTAAAGTCAAGCAATGCAGAGATTAATTTAAAATTTTAAAAAAGAGAAAAATATACCCTTGCATCTGCAATCTGTGTCATTACAATGACTATGAGAAGCTCTGTAGGCTGGGATTTGGTATGACTGCCTCCAGCTTCCAGACCTTCCCTACTAATGCTCACAAAAGTTGCCACTGGAGGCAATGCAAATGAGTCCTAAGAGAGACCAGAAACAAAACAACAACTGCTTGTCAACCATTACATGCCCAAATTGTATTCTTTATGCTCATCAGCATTCTCAAGTTCTTAGGCACGCATGTAGGCCCACTGAGGACAGTGGGGCTACTCAAGTGAATAAAATGACTCACAAACCAAAGTGCATATACACAAGCAATCACTGGACAACACTCGGGGAATTATTCCCTGGTAGCAAAGAAAAATAGGATTTAGGAAATGGGAACCAAGGGAGCAGATCCAAACAAAATGACAGTGATGCTAAATGTCTACAAGCCATTGTAACATAATATCTAATAATGATTTTACTGTGACAGTCCCTTGCCACACAGGCTCAACTTGAATCTGTTTTATTTAAAAATAAGAGAGATGGTAACACAGTAAGTGTTATTTAACCTTCTCCTTCACTCTAAAATTACATGTAAATCAAGTTCCTCACTGTTTAGCTACCTCCCAAACAACTGAGCTAGATCTTCAGAACTTAACAGCAAATTACACACATTAAAAAGTTCAGATGGTACAAAATACTTATTTTTCTTTAATCAGCACATATTAAAAAAAAAAGCAACCCAACTCTAACAGTAGAAGAGAGGGATTAACTTGAACATTTATCACTTCAAAACATATTATAATCCTAAAAGGCTTATACATGGCACACAGTTGTCTGACAGATCTGGCAAGACAAAGAACAAACCCCAAACCAAGGAGACAAAGTAAACCAAACAAATTATTTACCTTGAATGTGGTTCCATTAGGAAAGCTCTTCCTTCAGGGGTCCAAAGATGCATTAATTCTCTTCCTCAAAAATGTCATGCTCGATCTGAAAAGAACAGCAGAAATCCCCCTATGAAATTACGCAAAACATTCTTTCCTACCTAATATGCCTTGATCTACTTTCTTACTGTTGGCGTAACAGAAAGCAATGCTTTATTTTGGTTAGTTCAAATAGTAAATAAAATTTTTATATCAGAAGAAAAATGTAGTTCCAAACCTCAGAAATCAAAATCTTCCAGACAGATCCATGAGTAAAACTAGTAGAAACAACTCACGTTGTCTAAACTTGTACTAAGGGACATTATTCTGCAAGAACAAAATCCACATTCAACTCTAAGCCAGAATCCCCTTTTCCTTCCTTTCATTCAAAAACCAGCTGAGATATTAAAGCCCTCCTTGCTATGTAGTGGTTACTGCTTAACACTTCAAACTTGAACCCAGAAACATCAAAATCAGTTTTTAAAGAGCTTCTATTAATTTACATATACATAAGGAAATGACAAGAAATAGTATAACAGGTGAGTGTAATGCTAAATGCAACAAAATTAGTTGGAAAAAAATAAACCAATAGAAATTCTAGTGTTTGCTTTTGAGAGACTTAAGAATAGTATATAACACTATCTTATTTTAGTTAGAGAACGTTATCCATTACAATCATAATCTTAGAAGTTCCTCTCAGCACTTTTTTATTATTCTTCAGTGAAATTTTGCTAAAGGTTGCAAACTTACAGCTAGCCCAAATCATTCTTATTTCTACTATTTCAGCCTTGTTGTTGTGACAAGCCCCACTATTAAAGGTCTTCCAGTTACCACCCAAGCAGCAAGCTTATTATGCATAGAGTCAACTTTAAATACAATAAAATACACTTTTAAAAATGAAAAAGAATAGACCTTCTCCACCACTTAGCTGAAGTTTTCCCTCCCTCCTTCTGCTTGGCAATAGGAGAACTCCTCTCCCTATTTCAACATCTTTAGTCTCTGTTCCTATAAAAAAATGCATACAAAAGCTTTTTAAACACAGAATTCCTCTAGCACCAAGGACCCCACAGGTGGGTAGGATAGAGGGGGAAGAGTGGGAAGTCATGTGCTGGGGTCACATCTGAGCAGCTCTTCCTCCACAAAACCTCTTGGGTCCAAGCCAGACTACAGAAAACATCTAATTGTGACCACTGCCATGTGCTTGCTAACTGGGAAACAAAAATACAGGTGTTGATCAATGGGTCATCATTCAAAGAAAACACCTATTCAAAGCTTTCAGGTACATGAAATAGCAGCAGCATGCTGGACTACTGCCAGCACCAAGACACAACAAAAGATGCCCAACAATAGAACAAATTAAGCTGAAAAATAAGTAAATACCCTGGAATACTACATGCAGATGGTATTTTAAATCCTTCTTCCATATACATCACAAAATGAAAAAGTAAGTTGCACCACAGAAGGGGTGCAATCCTCAAAATTTGTATTCAGTTAGGGAAAAAAAAAAAAAAAGAGAGATCTACCATCACAGTAAAAATTACCAGAGAAATTACAGGTACAGTGACAAAGGTGCTAATAAACATAGTTCAAAGCCTTCTCAAGCCCATTTTATTGAAAGGGTAAATAAGCTGGATGTGGAATATTTTGTGGACAATAAGAAACAGGACAAGAGGTCCCAAAGAGCAGAAGAAAGCAGAGAACATATTCATCTTTTCAAGCCACCTGAATTTGAGAAAAAGAGTTCATTCCAGTATTACTGCTCTATGCTATAGATGTAGACAAAATGTTTTTCACCACTGACAAGTGGGTGAATTTAATCATTCCTACGTCCAAGAGAAAAGGGATTGGTATGCAGTAGGGAAAAACACAAAACAAAGCATGAAAACCCACTCCGTACAGTATTGCCATCAAGGTTCAATATACAGATGCAATTTCCTTTAGGTCAGCATTCAACAGTCTTTTTTTATTGTTCAAAGTTACTACAAAAGGTTTATGAGAGAGTTCAGTGAAAAAATAACAACAGAATTTGTTATTTCTGGGGAAAATTCCATATTCCTTCAAAATGTGTTAAAAATTGAGGAGGAAAAAAAATAACTTCTCTAGAGACATATTTAATTCCCAAACACTTTACATCTGAACTAATTGCTTTACACACCTTATAGTTTTTGGAATGTTGATTTGTGTTGTTTTATGGACTACCAAATGCAGGACAGGTGATACCACGAACACCACCACCAAGGCCATCTCCTGGGGCAAGAACCATAATTTCTTTCTACACATGAGGCAAGCCCTGCTTTTGACATCACTGAAAAGGCCTTCAGTTCACTTTCCCTCTCTCTTTTCACAGTGGGATGGGGCACAGAGAAGAAGCAGAAAGCAGGTAGCTATGAATCCTAAAGTCTGCTTTGGAAAAAAAAATAAATAAATCAGACCAACATTACCAACTCTAGGGCCAATAAGAATAAAAATACCATTCATTTGTGAGCAAGACTGTGCTTAGATATGCTTCAACACAGAACTTCATGGATTTTTTTGGGGGCAAATGAAATACTCCCTTATGTGTTTTCAAATAATAGTTTCATCCAAGACTGGAATACATTTTACATCTAGCACCTGATCTCTTCACAAGGACTCCCTCACAACTTGCTTTCTTGAGAGGAGGACAATCATTCCCTCAGAAGTCTTTCTCAACACTAAGTTTCTTTCCTACATTAAACTCACTGTGTTACAAACCAGTGACTAAACCAGAAGATCTGTAGCTTCTCCTTTTAATCTGATTTTGTCAACAGGCAGAATTGGTTTTCCTCTGCTGAAGGCAATGGTATTTAGAACTAAGTGGTATGAAAACAAAATTTCACTCAAGACAGGCAATTAAACAAGAGCAATGAGCTCCAATAACAATTTAAGTATGAGAAGACTATGCCAGGAGGGGTTTGACCCAAGCTAAGATGTCTAGCAACTGCTTCTTCCCTTTTCTACACATGAATATTTATTTACATGAGTTTTAGTTTCTATTCTCCTCCTTCAACCATCAAGCCAAGTGACCTGCAACAGACAGCCAAATAAATTACCAAATTAATTCTTTCAAGTGCTAAATAGGTCTGCTAGCATTTCCAAGTATTTGAAATAAATAATCCAGAAACCCTGAAGAGCAGGCATTCATCTTTACCAAAAGAGTCCTTCTGCCCACTTTTCCCAAGGAAAATCTTCCCACTGGGAAACACATGAGTTTTCACGTGATCCCAGACGTTCACCAGAAGTATTGGCTGCGAACCCTTGTACGCTGTTTTCTAATAATGCAGCTAGTGAATCCCTGACATCGCAATGTCCAGAAGCAATGCCACAACCCCCTTAAACACTTTCCCCCCTAACTCTCCCGCTCTTTGCTGCAGGCAGGCAGCACAGCTCAGAGTTACTGTTCTTATTGTTTTGGCCTGTTGGCAGGAAGAAAGAGCAAACCACAAATGCTGTTACCATTAACCTTTTTGTCTTTAGTTCAAGATTGTCACATTTATGCTTTCTAGCTTTTTTGTACATCTATGCATACTCTTTCACACCTTCTCCTCTTGTTCAGGCTTAATTCCCTACCTACGTACCTTTCTGCTTGTCATTGCCTGCCCTCCTGAGCAGCAACGATTTATACTTTACCATTTGTACTTCTTGTCCCAAAAGGGTATTTATCCTTTTTAATCCACAGGATAGTTACAAACTCTGCCTCCTGCTCATCACCCAACCCATCACTCTGCGCCTGGGAGATGAGCCCTGGCCTGCCTGCAGGCCCCACGCGTGGGAGGGCGGCCACCCGAGCCACCCTGGAAAAGGGGCTTGTGCCCCCAAACCAGGCATCCAGCTGGGAACCCCACACTCCTCTCCCCAGGCTCTCCTCTGGATCCCCTCTACTCCCTGTACATTCACATACAGGAAACAGAAACGCAACCACAAGCCTTGTGGGGTGTGAGGTACAGGCAAGCTCTGAAGAGCTATTCTAAAATGATAATCCACAAAAATCTTATGGTCTTCATGTCTGCTCTGCCAGGAGGTGTCAACCACAGTCCCCCCCGACTGAGGGAAATGCAATTCCCTGGCTTTGCCTTGGACAAGTTTATACATGGGCTCTGCACAATGCTAAACAGGGTTTATCTTTTATTACAGTCATGTCCTGCACTGTCACTGGTGAAATTAACAGTGCTCTCACTGCTAATGATAATAAAGCTGGTATTATATAAACTTTTTGCCAATGTTCAAAGCCTGAAAAACAAAGTTAGCTCTGAAGAGACAAAACAAGCTTTAAGCAAGCAACACTTCGTCAATTCTTTTAAGCAAATTCTGCAATAAGCAAAAGTACTGGCAAATACGAGCATCATAAACTTAATTCATGTTTGAGTTCTACAACCTTCACTGAATCACTTAAAAAAATTTCTTTATGTCTTTTACAGAACAAATTTACTCCAAACACAACTATCAAACACTGCAGGTGATACAGCCAGTGATTAGATCACCCTTTTAAGTTTACAATATAAAAACATTATTTACTTTTACTTCTTTATCAACATAGTTTTTATGACTATAATAAATTTTGGTTAGCACATCTTTCACTTTAGAAAAATAAACAAGTATGGGGAGCAGAGAAGAGCACATTTTCATATGCAATTTTCTGCCAAAAGACTAAAAGGGAAAAAAACCCAAAAACCTCAATCCAGCATGGTTTGGCATTTGACTGCATGTTGTATTCTGTGCCTGCATGGCCTACAAAAACCTGAAAGCCATTGATAGCTCTCATTCATTAGATAACCCAGCCTAGAAGCAGGTCAGATTTCACCCCTGCCCAAAACATGCAGCCCTTACTAGTCCCATACTACTCCTTACCTCTTCCATCGCACTCACAGAACACAAACACCCTCACAGATGCATTTCACTCATGACTAACTAGCTGTTTTGCTCTGGAACCCATGTCAACTTTATCTCAGGAGACCACTGGCAGAACAACAAATCAAACTTCTTGACCACAAGTTTGGGAAGACAGCTGCCTCAGACAGCAAAAACCCCAAACACTGCCTGAACACTGTTCTCGATGAGAACTTCTGCCTTCCAAGATCTTAGCTACTGATGCCCATAGAGTAGAATTACTCAGAGGCCATTAAATCTGATCCCAACCACAAGATATCCTCAGCTCAGAGAGCTTTTGTCATCTGGCATCTTAATGTGTCACTCTCTTGTGTTCAGTCAGCCTCAGAAGCAGTAAATCGCATTTGTGTATTAAATAAAGTGTCTCCTACTCGCTCAAGAATACACCACCCCCTTTCCACAAGCGACTGTTTCCTTCCCATAGGTCTTCGCAGACTGGATTCGCACTCTTTGTTAAATAAAGCTTTACAGTATCTCTGAACATTTATAGTGCCATGACTCAGTTAAATTCTAATCAGCCTGCGAGCCGTCTGACACTGCAGCAGGTCCCCTCAAAATAAAACAAGGAATAATATAGTCTCCAGATTCCAGAGAGATGAGGCAAAAGAGGACAACTTCCACTTCAGCCTTCTTAACAACAACATAATCCCAAAGCCAGAAATCCCGCTGTTTTTTTCCGACACCTTCAACACGTGTCAAGCATGCCAACTGAATCCTTTTTTTAAATTAAAAGCCCAATAAATCACCAGGATACACAAGACAGAAGGAAGGTGCAGCACAGACACGAGGCTGTCTGCTCGCTACAACGCTGTCCCGTTTTGCCCATACTACGCTTCCTTAGGTTTCACTACCTTTCAACTTAATCACCCACTGACACTTAGAAAGAAGAGCCTCAAACAACGTGTTCCGTGGGGAGAAACGGAGGGTGAGAAAAAAAAATAATAAAATTCACCTTTAGAGGGCTTCAGGGACGAAAAAAAAAAGCCAAAAAAACAACACCACGTCTGGAAAAGTAACCTTTAGTCTAGAAGGGAAACAGCGACGTCCCTTAGGAGCCCGAAGCGATGAGAAGGCATCTTTGGGGGGCGCAGGGAGCCGAGCCTGAGCCGCGGCCGAGCGGAGCCGGCGGCGGCAGCCCCGGGCTGGCTGCGGGCCCGCAGGTGGCGGCGGGCGGGCAGCGCCAGGGC
>VXBU01004542.1:133623-160229 GCA_013400315.1 Bombycilla garrulus | reverse complement strand
CTGGACAGGGCAGGACGCGCCGCCTCCCGACACCCCCGAGCCCGCGCGTCCCCCCCGCACCGCGCATCCCCGCGCACATACAGAGCGAGCCGAGCTCCGCTGCGCTGCTCTCCGCGGCTCGGGGCTCTGCTGCAATGCCTGCGAGGCTGACTTTCAAAGCCTAACCCGCAGCCGCGATCCTCCCTCTCCGCCTTCCACCTCGCCCGCCGCGGCGCAGCCCGGCCCCTCCCCGCGCCGCGCCATTCATCTCTCCAGCCAAGTTTCTTAACCCTTTGGTAACCTCCCGGCAGGAGGCAGGGCGGGATGCGGGCGTTCGGGGATGCGCCCCCCGCCCCGCCTCGCCCCGCCTGTCGCGGCCGGGCCAGGGCAGGGCAGGGCAGGGCAGGGCGGCCGCGCCGCACGTACGCGCATCCCATCCCCTCCTGCCCTCGCTAATTAATGGGACTGAAGGCACAGAGCCCCCGAGAAACAAACTTACGAGCGACAGCACCGGAGGACCCGTGTCTAATGAAAAAGGCAGCGGCTTCAAAATAACACTTTTTTTTGCTTGTTGGGTTTTGGTGTATTTTTTTTTTTAATCTTTCCTTTCCCCCTTCGCTGCTTTGGAATAATAGGGGGGGAGGGCGCTTCTAATGTTACCAGTACTTGTCAGTTTAGAGCTTATGTTTTCATCCTTTTCTCGGAAAAAAAAAAACCACGCGCTAGAAACTTCAATACTATTATTATTGTTATTATTAGTACTGCTATTTTGAAGGAAAAGCCGGGATGCTCCCGGCAGAGGTCGGCGGCACGGGAGGGCAGCGGTCCCGGTACCTGCAGGTACTCCCGGAGGGCGCTGCCCTGGCCGCAGCCCTGGCGGCTCCCGGCACGTCTCCCAACCCTCGGCCCCAGCTTCCCGGGCCACCAGGAACGGGGAGCATCCCTGCCGGCTCTGCCGGGGCGCCCGGCGGTCCCTGTGCCGCGGGAAAAGGAGGGCAGCCGGGGAGAAGCGCTTCCAGGATCGGGGGCAGACCGGCTCATCAAAGCCAAGCTATCTGCCCACGTGGCAAATAAATACAGTTTGAGGAAAAAAATAAAAACAACAAACCACCCACCAAGCCAACCAAAAATCACAAAAAACAACCCGGAGTTGAGCAGTGCTTCCCAAGATGAGTCAGCCCTCCATTTTGGTAGGTGACATCCCCCAAACCTCTGCTGTCAGAAATTGCACTAAATGTCAAGTTGTTCTTTAGACTTTGCTGCCACCAAAGAAGAGAGTACGCATAGACACAGGCTGAACTTGCCTGTATAAAAGAAGCTGCAAAGTGCAGGCGACCTTCATCACTCCTCTTGTGTGCCCGTGTTTAACAAACGTCTCGACGTGTCGCACACTGTCTGCCAAACGCTTTACAGAATACTTCATGATACTTCTACAAGTCAAAGACTGACGAAAGAGAAACAAATTTGTTTGCAAGTCACATATAAACTGCATGGTAATTACTGCATTAGCACATGTCAACGTTTTAGTTTTAAAACTCAGGTAAAATAAATGATTATTCAAGCGTCTCTTTTAGTGAGAGACTAATGTGGTTAAAGAGCACAGGAATTTCCACTTTAAGTCAGATTTATGAAAAGCTAAATATTTTAACTGAGAGATACCATGAATGAAAGTAGATGTAGGAATGTTAAGCAAAACCTCTTTCACTTTGGAATGTACGGATTGTGTACAGGCTTAGAGTGGAGCTAGTAATGTATTACTTGACCTATTTTTTTTTAAGCCAATGAAAGATTTAGGTTAACTTCATCATGTGTTTTTAACCACTTTCTTCCAGACATGCAGCAGCATTTTCTAAAGCCATTGCATGTCACTGTTTATACAAGTCTCTTTTTTTGAGAGCGTAAGTCTCATAATATAGCCTGATCATACTTCCATTAAAGGAATGGGTTTGCTCTTCATTTCCATTATAGGCTCATTAGCAAATTTTGATCATAAAGAAATTATCCTATTTTATTTCACAAAGAATCTTCATCTCAAATTTTTTTTCAATGCTAAGCAGCTGAGTTATCTAGGGAAAAGGAAATTTTCTCATTACTGCAGCAATTTATCTGCTATTTCAATCAAGAGTGTCTGTAGTAGAGACGTCTTTCATTCTTAACCTTAGGGAACATATTGCATAGATGAGAGACCTACAAAATGAGGAATCTTGGACAAGCAACAGAAAAAAAAACATGTGTGTGGAGTATTTGTTAAAATTATTGTTGTCAGGTAGCATATAGTTGCTTGAGGACACGAGTTCCAGAAAGATACAATCACCTGAGACTGTATTGAATAATAAAACATAGATTTAGTAGTTTATTTCCACCACTTAATAGTTGTATCGCAATGAGTTGTGCCACTAGTCCATGTTTACTTAACTATGAGAATTCAAACAATATGCCAAATAAATAGCCTGTACAAGTCAAGGAAGAATTCCATCACTCAGTGAAATCCGTCTTTCAAGAAGTATGAACATACTGGTGTGTATTTGTTGGTCCTTCCTGAGCATTCTTCAACCAAACCTAAACACACATTCCCCAAACGTAAAAGGTGAGCATCCATGGCTCTACCTATCTACCATCTGTGGGTGGTGTCTATAGCTTCACTTTCTTACAGACATCCCAAAATAGGACACTTGGTCTGATTTTTTTCAAAGGGAATTCATCACTGTAAGATGCTGTTAAATGGAAGGCCAATTGTGACAAGGAAGCATAAACTACCTTTACATCAGTCTTAGAAATGAAAAACATATTTTATAGAGCTTACATTAGAATCACTCCCAGAACTGCAAGCACTTAGGGGACAGGTAATGGTGTCATACTTTGGTAATATCAGTGAACTACTTTTTTTATGTATTTACAAAAATATTTAATAATGCACCCCCTCTTTCACAAGACAGAGAGGTATATTTTTTTACCAAGGAAAACTTCTATCAAAACCAAAATATAACTATGATTCTGACATTCTTGAAGAACAGAATTAATCTGTGTGATGATTCAAAAAATGGTTTAATAAATAGTTGATGTGCCTACAACTTTTCTTTGATAATTTTGATGGTTACAATACTGCTGCATCTTCAGTAACAAACTTTGTCTTTAACTTGCTGAAGGAAAACACACTGGTCTATGCCATATGGTAAAAAGACATATATTATTATTAAAAAGTTAATGCAAATGCTGTTTTATTATTCCCAAACATTTTTAAACTAATGCTAGCTTATTTTTAAATCACATAAGGTGCTTTGAAGAGCTTGGGAGAACTAAAGTTGCTTTTATTTTGATTTTTCTTTAAGGTTATCTCAGCCTCTCAAAAAGCTAACCTCTCTAAAACTACCTTTTTCAATCACAATAATTAAGGCCTTGCTTTATGGCATCCAATCATGATATGAGAGGCTTAGGACGTGGTTGAGAAGCTAGCTAGCTTTACAGAAATGCATTTCCAGACTAAATCTTCCTCTAAAATAGTTTGTCAGCCTTACATAGACAAATAATGAAATTCTGTCCTTGACTCAGCCTAGTTCAATTCACGTAGTATGTCAGATTAGCCACCATTTCAAAGGTGCCTTCACAGAGGATTAAATCACGTCGTTGTTCCAGAATTTAGGGAGATACATACACACCAAAAAACAGAAAATAAAAATAAAATAGGAATTATTATGAATCCTGTTTATTCAACAAAGGACTTCAAAGGAGGTTTGCTTAAATTAATGATCATCATATAAAGGTGTTCATCCATAAATCTGAAGTACTAAGGTGCAAAAGTCTGCTGTTACTCAGGAGTGCTATCTGGGAGTACCTGAACTCGGTGGGAACTCTACAAGTGGTATCAGAGGAAGAACTGGTCCAGGAAAGGGTTCCTGCAAGAGGTAATGTAGGGCATCTCCCATTTTCCTCAAGTCTGCAACTGTTGGTGGTGGAGCTGAATTACACAATGACATGTAAAAGGAAGAGTAATACACTCTATGGCTGAAAGTTATAAGAACGCACCACTGCTTTTTCATCTACCTACATTTAAAATTATAAAGGTATTTGTATTCATACATATATCATTCCCTACTGGAGCTGNTTTTTTTTTTTTTAAATTAGAGAGTCTACTTCCATTTTTACAAGTACTTCCAAGCAGGTCAGCTGAGATGAACGTACCCTTAGCAGCTCAAAATAACTTTTTTTTTCCTGCATTATTTAAAAGTAGACTTCAGATCGTGACTATTTGTTCTAAGAGTAATAAGCAAAAGACCAGATGCTAGAGTCTTTTCAATTACAGAAACATTTAAAGACAGCTGTACCATATAAACTCTCATGGAGGAATCATATGCTTACAGCATCTGGTGAGTTTTGGCCATGCCTCCAGCACGCCGTATCTGTTCTGAGGCATGAGCTAGGCTGAGGCTTACTTTGCCACGTGTGTTTTTTCCTTTGGAGTGTGCAGTTTTTTGACCCTAAATGAGGACTAACACTTCAGGTCTTACATTTAGTGGCAGGAAATAAACACTACTTTCTGTAAACACCTTTCATAGAAGAGTCAAAGGGGCTGGTGCTAAACCGATATGACTTCCTTACATTAATTATTTTACCAGAATCAAATACCAGGGTTTTTATCCAGAAGAGAGCATCCTGTACTTTTGAATTTTCTGCAATTTCATCCCACTTGCACAAACATCAAGATTATATTTCTGAGAACATTGTTCTGATGAGTCACGTTCCTGGTAGTGTGAAAGCGGAAAATAACCATGCTGGAGTCCCTGTTCATAAACTGCTGCTAGAAAGTACCAGCAGAACCAGTCTTACACTACCTAAGCACTGCTCCTACTTGTGGGTCGATGGCCTTGCAAAGATAACGTTTGAGAAGGTTATAGGCATGTAGCTGAAACTGTTCATAACGTTCATTTTCCTCTCAGAATTTGTATTTGCCTCTTTTCTCTGACAAAGGAGTTCCCATGTCAGCAGTAACAGATTGAAAGAGGACTGAAGGATCGTGCCCTCTCTCACACTCTGCTTTCAGAAGTTACTCTCAGTAACAATTTTGTTTCACAGCCCCATTTTTCTGGCTGGCTAACATGAGCTCTGGGTAACTCTTTGTCGTGGTTCTCATGATGACACAAGCCATGTTGTTGAAACAGTATGTTCTGAAATGAAATGAACAGTACGTACAAATTATACACACACGATCTGGCAGCCAGTACCACACTGCAAATGAATAAAATTCTGGAGAGGACCATTAGGAAGCACCTAGAAAAGAAAAGCTTAAGTGTCCTGTGTTTGCCCTTCAAAATAACACAGGTGCTGGACAAACATTTAAAAACATATGAACACTTTGATTACGTATTAAAATTGCAATAATATTCTTTAGTACAAATGATACTAAGTGCTCTGACTCAAGTACAGGAAAATGCTGTGTTAAGCTAAACTGTGCATCTCATGTATTTTTATTAAATCTATTTCCCTCCGCTCACATTAGCTTATGTACATCTACGAAATTCTGAAGAAAACCCGGCTTCTTTGTCTAGGTACCTAAAAGGAGATTGTTTGGAAAACATGGTTCCAGTTCTGGGGTTGAAATATTCTCAGAAAAAATTGTTGCTTTCTTACCTAACATCACAAATTCAGTCATAAGTGATTAATTAGTGTTTCTGTTTACATACAGATGCCTAATGAGAAAATCCATTTAAATTATGTATCAAAAAACTTAAAGAACTCAAATCACTGGGCCATGTAAAGTTAGGTAAATTTTTGCTTGATTGTATTTTACCTGAAGAGTTTATCAGAATCAAATTAACTTTGCTTTTATAACTGATCCAACTCAATATCTTTGCATATTTTATTAGCATACAAATATCTAGGTTTTATTGGGAGATATTAGTTCCACTAAATGTTAGGTATATAACAAATCCAGCTTTTATGCTGTTGATCATCACACCAGGAGTTTACATCTGACATAAAACTGTCAGAGGCATAGGAGTGACTCAAGTCACCATAAACCACAAAGCAACAGCTCTGTTCACATAAGTTACATCCCCTTGCAGAGCTGGGAAATCTCCCTTGCCACTTTTTGCATATATTTTACAGAGCTGCCTTAGCCAAGACTGCCCTTGCTTTAAAAGGAGTGGGAACGTGAGGATACTGCCATATATAAACAGCAGATACTATGCCCTGTTTCTATATATGTAACTCTAATTTTGGAATAATTGCACCTCTTTTTTCTTGTTTAATATATGATTAAATAAAAAAAGGTGGAAGTATCTTCTGTGGAGAAGAAAATTCTTTCTGGGTCTTGATGACATTGCACAGAGAATAAATATCTGGGTTACATTCTTAATTTCAACATCCATTTTGCTGCATTACAGTGGCTAAAAGAACTGCTTTAAAATAAAAGCTTAAGTAGAGAAAATAATTGCATTTTGTTAATAGTTTTAAAGTTTTGTTTCATGTTTATTTAGTTTGGAAACATTTTTAGTTTAACCTGCTGAATTTTGTCTAACCTGCTGTGCCCACATTTTGCTTTGTTATTTTATTTAAGCAGAATACTGTCCTCTTATACAAAATGCAAATGGATCAATGTTTTTCTGAAAAACTCTTTTCAAAATTATTCCATCCCCTAAAATCCCTTCTTTAATGTAAACCATATTAAAACTCTTGGTACATCATACTATTGGTAATTTTCTTAATATAAAGGTAAATTTCTTAATATAAGGTTGAGCAATAACTCAATTGCTTCTTACAGGTAGCTCCTAAAATATGTTTTACATCCCTAATAACTCTTAAATATTTCAATGGCCTGGCCCCTTGCCTACCAGCAGAAACATACAAAAACAGTTGCTTGAAAAAAAAAATTGCCTGTGTGGCTTGCCTAGAGCAGATTTAAACTCTTGAACAGGTGATCACTAGTCACAATTATTTAACAAATAATTATTAAGCAGTTAAATTGGCCCGGTTGAGACAACAAAAAAAAATTTAAATCCATAAACATTTTTTCACCTCTCCCAAGCCACTTTGTGTACCAGTTATTTGTAATTTTCCACTCATGCTGTCTGACTAATGCTGCTCATATGGATGCTTAAAGAAAGATAATAAATGACACAACAAATCAGATAAATCCTTGGACTTTTGTAACAAATACTTTCCTGTGTTTTCCGGAGTTATTGCTTCAATTGTAAATAGGTTTTGCTCATATCCTTTCTATAAAGAAAAAGGAAAGGTATAAAGAATTTACTGTATTATGATTCCCACTATTCTCTACTGAAATTCTCTTTCCCAGTATCAGAGATGTACTGCAATTCCAGTAATAAGCTGTACTTGGATTTATGAGCAAAACACAGTGTAAATCATGACATGAAGACATGTAATTTTGTTTTCTATGACTCATCAGCTTTTTACCAGTTCCCACTTTGATATCCAGAAACCCCACCTTTGTTTTTTATTTTTGTTTGGGGGGGGGCGGGGGGGGTGGAGGATAAATTGTATGGCCCAGACACTCCAAATGAGAATACTTTTCCTCTGACTGCACAGCTGTTCTCTTCTGAGTTTTCATTTTTTTCCTTCCCCTATCTCTTTTCTAAGAGTTGAAATATCACTGAACATTTTCATTGGCATTTTCTGATCCTGCTAGAATGCTTCTGGTGGAAAGAAAATCTATAAACCAGAAAATAAAAAGTAACCTGAATTTTCCCTAAATTCTCAAAAATTGATTAAAAAATTGTGATTTGCAGAACCTGCCATCCCGTTATTAGGTTTAATTGTCTTTTTATTGTCCCTTCTGGGCTTAAATGAAAAAAGAGTAGCAATAAGAATTCTTCAGTTGCTCAAATCCAGAAGAAAGCAAGAAGTGCCACACCAGGCAATAATTCTGTTTAAGTTGATACACAACATGAAGCATAAAATCCCTCCAAAAATATCTGTGTTATTTTACATCCTCAGAAATCAGCATCACCAAAAGACATAAAGGATTTGCTTTTTACTTCAGTGAGTAGGGAAGCAGATTCTCTATCTTGAGTGGGATTTCCACTACTTAAAATTTTCAGCAGGACAGCAAAGACATGTAACCTTCTCCTAAAGACAGGCTCTCATACACTAGCTACTCTCATTTTGCTAGATCTTAATGTTCTCCTTGAATGCCTGAGGAGCTTTATCTTCCTGTTTGGCACAGCTCTAAATTGGCTTAAATCATATTTATCCAACATTTACCTGCATTATATTTTCAAGGTAATTTGTGTCCTTCTCCCAGAGCATTTATTTTTTGTGCTCTGTAGGGTTCCACTCTGGCCCTGTTCTTACTCAGCAATCTGAAGCTGCCTTGTGAGCAGTGTTGGTCATTGGCATCGTCCTGGATTTCATTTCTATGCCGACAAGACAGATATTGTCAACCAAACCAGCAATTTCAGATGATGCTATTACCATATTGACAAGCTGGTAAGCATAAAAGCCTCTACAAGCATCAATTTTCTTTAGTTAAAATCAGAGAAAAACCCTGAGTTGTTCATGGCTGGCTCTTGCCATCAACCCACACCCACTTGAACTTCTAACCCAGCTTTAAAATTCAACGTAGGTTCATTGGCTAAAATCCCTATATGTTTTATGATTGCAAGCTCTTCTTTCAGTGTTGCAGTCAAAAGATTAAGGCTTCTTATTATTAGTTGAACTAAATGTGCTTTGCTTATTGCTCACTCATGCTTTTATGTTCCCTGGACTAGATTATTTTAATGCCTAGCTTGTTGATCCGCCGAGGAGGCCGATTATCAAATTTCATCTTGTGTAGCAAGTGCTGTTTCCAGAGCAAGTATTGTACAGACTAATGCATGTTTCATACCTGCTGTTCTCTCACGGTGGCTACTAATAAACCACAAAATCTATTTAAACTATTACTGCTCTTGTACCACCAAGTTTTGTCATGAACTTTGGCTTATATAGGAGGTATTTGTCAGGGGGCTGATTCTACCAGGTTAAGCTGAAGCCAGAACCCCTCAGAAAACAATGCAGATTGTACTCAGCTCTGTCTGTCAGCTGCATTGAAATGCTTAATGAGTGTTTAATGTCTATGCTGTTTAATTTTGTTTTGGTCTTTCCTGTGAAAAAGAAAACGTTAAGAGTTTTGTTCACAGGACTTGGCTTTTAAATGACCAGAAATTAAACCTACCAGAAGAGTGTCCTCAGAACCTTCCTGAGAAACAGAAACACAGAACTTCAAGGGTGAGTGGTGTGGAGTGAGAGGATTTATAACTCTCTAGAGCTGACAACAAAGGTAATTTCACAACAGACTGCAGAACTTACTTGTTAGTAGGAAGTCCTTACAAGAGCAAGAATTTCTGCACAGTGGAGTGCCATCATTTAAAAGGAAAAGAGCAGTTGTGGAACCCCTAAAGTTGTAGCTAGAAATATGGGCCTACAGGGATTACACTGAAGATTAAAATATTTTGGCTCTAGTGTCTGCTGTAAAGAGAATACTTATAGAGATAAACTGACAGAACTAAAAAGTATTTAATTTAGATGGCAGCCTACAAAAATTAATGTGAAAATGAGAATTGCTTAGGGGTAATAGATTGAGGGTACAAGACTAATTTTTTAAGTGTTAACCTTTTACATGACAGTGTGATACTTTAATTAAAATGGCAGCATTCTTTGTTTGGAGAATTTATTTTATGTTCTTAATTGTTTTGTAATTCCTAGGCTATGATTTTTTTTTCTGGCAACTTCTGACTGACAGAAGTCAAGGATTTTTCATATCAATACAATAGAATGAATGAGCTTCATTGTACCGAGCAAAAGATTAAGCAGCAACTTGTTTTAATTGTTGTAAATTATTACATTAAATTATTCTTGAATATTAATATTTGTTCTGGTCTATAGTGAATATAAACATGGAAAATCAATTGATTTCTTTCTAGTAACTGGATCCTTAAGAACTTACCCCAAACTTTGAGCCACTTTGATGTTCAAAGGCTGAGATCAGAGATGAGAAGAAAAAGAATGGAGACCTCTTCACAATATTTTTACCTTTGAAGTCTCAGGTTAAAAGTACTATTTCTATGTGCTTAAACAAGCAAAAGAATGAAGGATAAGATCATGAATTATGATAACAGACAAGTGACAAATGTTTTGCATGAAGTACTTTTCCTTGTCAGGAGAGAGAATGTTCTTCTAAGAGATTTCCAAAGAGATTGCCAATTTGTAGAGTCAATTATTGGGAAGGAAGAGATACATACTGTATTTTGGTTTAACTGTTTAAGTGGGAATAAAAGATTCATTTTGAACTTTTTCCCTTGTTTCCCTCTACATTTCATGGAACAAATGGTAGCAAACATGCACATTATCCAACTGTCAACAAATCCCCTAGACTCAAGCCTGGAACAGTACATTCCACGTTTCCCCATGAAAATCTTTCATGAAAGCTCCTCTGTCATTCAAGATCATACTATTCCCTCCTCTATTTATTTCTAAGTGTCACTCAGCTCCATTCCACCAGCTTGGAAAAACGTCAAGAACTTTTATCTTCAGAGTCAGTTGCCAGTTCTGTTTAGTGAACAAGCCAGCAGGGACCTCTGGTGCCATCAATGCAGCTCCGTCAATGCCCCTCTCTTTAGGGATGGAGTATATCATTATCCCGATGGCTGGACAGAAAAAAGCTGCATTTTTAGAATAGTTCTCTGGGAGCAGTTACTGGAAATCTCCTCCCTTGAGACAGACTATTGGCAACAAGTTTTGCTGCTGTGACATGAGGTATTGCATCAAGGCCCAATCCTGCCACTAATAAAGTTAGTGGGAAACGTGCCATTCTTTTCAAGTGAAGTCAACAGGATTAGTGTAGCAAATCAGGGCAAAAAAACGTACCTTGCATCTACAAATGCAAATGGAAAGTCGTGTCCCAAGTGGGAATATCATTTTATGTCTGGTTTCAGAATCTGGCGGTGTGTCAAATCAGAATAAGTCCCTTCCCCAAATTAAACATTGAAATTATAGAAAAGGGAAGGTTTTTTTCATATTGCAACACTTCCATTTTTGGTTTTAGGGGTGTTTGTTTGAGTTTGCATCTAAAATAAGCCAAGAACAGCCTGTTTCAGTGTTGGATTTCTTTTTCCTCTTTAAAAAAACAATTAGTTTCCCCTAATAAAAAGCATACGCATTGTACAGATTTTAATTCTTTACGAAATTAATTTCTGATAGAAAATGCTTCACTTAATGCTTTTCCTCAACCAGGTCTAGCAGACTCTTTTAATTACTAACAGACACATTACACAGCTGTGCTAGGAAACATTACTTAACCTGCTCAGCCTGAATGGAGAATTTCTGTTGATGTCAGCTGTCAGAGCCACAGGCTCTTGACTGCGCTAACAGGTAACAGTCCCATTCTCTTGGCAAGAGCCCTTCTCCTATAGAGAAATAACATGGGGCTGGGTTATTTTAATTTATATATATACATATATATGTGTGTGTGTGTGAGTTGGTTCATTTTTTTCATAAGATATTATCATACTTGGCAATACTGGCTTTAATTCTACTTAAAATGACAGAACTGGATTGTCATCATTTTTAATGGGTAAAATCTATGCAGTTCATCAGAGGTGCTGTAAAATCTAATCAGAAATTAGACTGTAAAATTAATAGGCCTATATTCCCTATAATGCTGTTTTATAAATCTAGAACTGTAGCAGATTTGGAGTTTCACAAATGGTGCAATTCAGCAGCGGTGGAGTCTTCAATTTAAAAAAATAACATGTGCAGTAACTGGTAGCCCATGCTAAAAAGCTACTGGCTGTGTTTCACTTAGAATAGTGGGGTCCTTTCATTTCATGCCCAGGCTTTAATTTGAGTGTATTTCTAAAATGCAGCTATAGGCCATGGGATAACTTCCCCCAGCTGATTTTTATGCAGCGGAGGTTAAGAATGGCTGATTTTGACCACGCAGCTCCTGTGTGCGAATCCCCAGGTGACAGAAGGGTAGTGCTAAGTTACCCATCAGCCGGAGAGGAGTGACGGGGAGAGAGGGGCAGGGGAGGCAGGAGGCAAGCCGGCGGAGCAGCGCTGTGACCGGGGAAGCAGAGCCAGCAGCGCCCCGGCAGAGCCCGGCCCCGGGGCGGAGGGAGCCGGGCTCCGGGGCTGCCAGCATCTATCTCCCCATCCTGCGGAGCCACAGATCCCGGGCCGTGGGCTCCCATTCCCAGAAGGCCGACGGGAAAATCCCAAGCGGGAGCCTGCAGCCGGAGCCGCCCCTGCCCCCGGCAGGAGCGGGCAATCTGGCGGGACATTGGTGGCATATGTGACATTATGTAAGGAGCGGCTGCTGCCCACCGTGAGCCGTGGCAATGAGAGGCAGCAAACCCTCCTTCCCCGCGCCGGAACGAGCCGCTTCCAGCGGTAATTTGCACCATTTTAACGCCGAGTACCTCCCGTGTCATGATTATTAGGATAAAACCTCAGGGTTCATCTGCAGAAACATTCCTTACGCTGGAGTTCTCTGTGGAGGCATACTTATAAAAATTGGTGTGAGGGGAAGATTAAATAGATAAGAGCATAAAAATAGATTATAGAATAAATGCAGTCTTGTAGATAGGTTCAGTGGGAAGGCAGGAGCACACACTCCTGTTTCTCCTGCCGAATTCTGTAATACTGGGCAGATTCCCTCACCACTTTTCCCACCTCAGTTTCCCAGATGTGAAATGGCTATTTCAACTCTTTCTCTACCTTATCTGAATGCTGTAATACAACAGAAATACTTTCACTGATATCTAGCCTACGGAATCTGGATCTCAGTCTCTAAACTCTGAACAAAAAATTATCAACATATAAATAGGCTTCCTTTTGGTTTTGAGTTGTGGACTCTTGTGTCATGCCATCCCAAGAACAAAAGGCAAAAGAGCAAAATCTTTTTTTAACGGCCTGATAGAGAATAAAACACCATGAAAAAGATACTTTTAAAACATCTAATTAAAAAAACCCCTTCAGTAATATTTCTTTTCTTTTAATAAAGCCATTGCCTGAAGTAAACATGTCTTACACCATTCATGCACAGCAATACAAAACAAGGTGAAAACCTTTGAGAAAGAACTTAAAGGAATGGATCTGTAACAAGGAATACATTTTCTCTCTGTCATAATTGCACATTTAAGAGGCCTCTGTTTTACTGGTGGAAATTCAAAGTGACAATGCCAGGCTTAGTGCTGTTGTCTTTCAGCTACCATTATAGAAATTGTAGCTACACAATTTTCAAAGTGAGCAATTTTATGAAGTTAATTCTGTAACATTGTTTATGAATTTAAACCACACAATTAATGTATTATTCACAGACACACATAATGGACTCTTTGTATTGAATGATGGTTTAAGAAAACGTGTAGCTGATTTTGGAGCTACAATGATTGATTTATGAAGTAAAATTAAAAGTGCTAAGTATGCATTACTTGTCTACTCGCCAGCTAAGTGGATGGGAGTGGTATGAAAAATATCTACATATAACTAATTGCAATGCATGGATTTCAAGGAATCAGAGAAATTATTTAAAGCAAAACAAAAGGATTACCCTAGAAGTAAATGGTGAAGATTTAAGAAAGGCAATTGGCTATCAAGGGAAACCAGACAAGAATTAGATGTTCTTGTCTATAAAATCTTCTCTAATATAAGGTAATGGAAGCTTTATTCTTAGAAATTTTAAAACAGCTGGATCGAACCATTTCAAATTAAAAGACAGCACTCCAGTAACATCTCTCATTAATATCTTGCTTTTCAAGTAATGGCGGGACTTTAAATGAAATGATTCTGAATATGAATAATGGAAACTACCTGCCTCTAATGAAGAAAGGACCTCTGTGCTACCAAGGGATCTGACTTCTTGATACTTACCAAGAAGCACTGGAAGTACTTTCCATTTTTAATTCATTTGGAAGGAAAAAAAATAAAAGATATCATTCTACATGGTGAATATCATACGAGTTCACAGGCAGTTCCATTAAAGAGCTTTAAACCAAGTAATAAGTTTAGTTAGTTTAGATAAAAAAGTATGCCCTGCTATTCTGCTGTAGCTTTTTATACTAACAGATTTTAACTGAACAACAGTTCATTTGAAAACTAAAAAGAGGTACTTGTTTTAGTTCATTCTCTGAGCTGATAGTTTAACAAAAGTATGTAAAATCATATTAATGCACAGGGCCAATTTGGAAGAAACACACCAAAGCAATGCACTAAACTTGCTGCTTCCACCATCCTCTTCACTTCTACTAAGCAGAAGCGTCTCAATTCACTGTTAGCTAAATCCCATTAACATCTTGCTATCCCTTATTTGAGCTAGCGTTTTTCAGGGTAAAAAATCCACCTACAGGAAAACTGCTCTAGTAAAGGACAGTTCCTCTTGTCAAAGGGCAGAAGGAGATGGGCTTAGCAAGGAAGTTTGTATCATTTAATGAAAAAGTTGATCTGTTTCTGTATTGATGGGTCTTGATTTAAACTCTAAAATTAAGGAAGGTTCACATTTCTATGAAACATCCATGAACAGCAGAATATAATATAACTCAACTTTAAGCTAGAGCAAAATAGATTTTTCCTAGATTGGCAATTGTCAAATATTTTTACATAGAAACAGGACAGGTGGATTACTTATTACTTTGATTTTAGATACCTAATTCCATCAAAATATTACAAAGGAAAAACATTGCCTCAGCATGAAACTTTTTATCTCTGAATTTTTGATGGGCAAAATTAAATAAAATTCACCCAGATCTTGTGACTTTTATTTTCTGTTGAACACACACACACACATATATATGTAAGTTCCTATACACCCTTTTGTGTATAAATAATCTAACATATCTAGCATATATAAAAGCAGTTTTCTTTTCACTCAGACATTATATAGACATTATTGTCTATTCCATATGACTTGTAACTGGTTAAGTATCAACTTCAGTTCATTTTACAACTCAGCTTTGTACTCCTTATCCATTTATTCTCCTGCCAAAGCAACCTGACCCTTTTTCCACCCAAACATTAACACACATTATAAGTTTCAATTCTTCCTCTTTCTGGAAATTTATCTTCATACTTTGAGAACTTTGTAACTCATATTTTCATCAAGTTTCAGTCACGACACTCTTACTGGTCTGAGTGACCACATTTTGAGTGTGTTTACACTCTTATGTCATGTGTGCTGGGATGACATTATGAACTCCCATAAAAAAAAGCAGACCACGCATACAGTATATCAATAATGTTTATAACATGTCACATGGAAATGAAATGGAAGTTCTGACACTGTTGCCTTCTCTAGTGTAATTTATTGAACTTGTGGCCACCAATTTGAAATGTTTATACATGCTAACATTTCTGTTCACCCTCTCCACTGGCTCAGACATGGTGATATTCTCCCTAAGAAAGGATGGCCATTAAGCACAATACGGTAACTAATGGGAAGAAGAAGCTCACATTTCGCAATCTAGCAAAATACAAATAGAAGACCAGTTTACACATGTGCAGTTGTCAGAAATTAAAACCAAAAAGCCACCAAATTTATCTGCTAGATTTCATTTGTTATTGAGTAAATTAGAGTACTCTCTACTACAGATGACCTGGTGGCTGTCTAGGATTACAGACTGGAGCATGGGCTATCCAGCCCAAAGGTTAGGGCCTGTGTCCAGAACTGGGAAATGAGCTGAACGTTCATGGCAGAAAACCAGGAACCAGAAAGTCAAACCAAGGGTCAGCAGCCAGAGATAGGAATAAGCATCTGCCCAGGAATCACGACTTGAAATCAGAAACCCACAAGAAGAAACTACAACTACAGAGCACAGTGCAGAGGTGGTTGTGAAAATATACACTGTGATGTGTGAGAGGATGCGCCGGGGTTCCACCTTGGAGACCTGCTCCTGAGCCATGGCTGATGTGCTCTGGCTAAAGGGTCCAAACTGCAGAGACCCTGATTTACTACTGCAGGAGAAGGTCTTATCACAGTTTAGCAAATTTTACCTGAAAAACATGGCAGATCACCAGCCTTCTACCTTCTAAAACTCTCTGGATGTTGAGAAAGACGGAAACTCTTTTCTCAGTATCACTTGTTTTGGTAGATCCTTAGAAGGCTTACAGCTCTGCTGCAGCCAATCCAGCAAGTTCCAGAGGAATTACATCCACTTAACACTTCTGAATTTTGTACTAAGATGCAAATTCCAAATCTGCTAAAAGCAGGAATGAATTAAAACAAAGATATCAGGGTATGGCTCCTTAGAGTTTTGATAATCCTGTGATCTTCCTAAGGGTTTTTGGTAGTATCACTGGAGAGGGGGTGCCAAATGGCCAGACCAGACTTCTAGTTGTAATTGTGTATGTGTGAAGGAGCAGTCGAGGAAGGTTGTGTGCAACAGGGCCTGATGTGACAAATCAGACCAAAAGACAACTTGATTGGTTTGGGTTGGAGTTCATCAAGTCCAACCCCCTGCAGTGAGCAGGGACATCTTCAACAAGACCAGGTGGCTCAGAGATCCATCCAACCTGACCTTGATCAACTTCCAGGGATGGGGCATCCACCACTTCTCTGGACAATCTGTAACAGTGTTTCACCACTCTCATAATACACAATTCCTCTCTTATCTCTGGTTTCAATCTACCCTCTTTCAATTTAAAACCATTACATCTTATCCTATCACAGCAAGCCCTGCTAGAAAGTCTGCCCCCATGTTCCTTATAAGTCACCTTTTAGTGCTAAAAGGCCACTCTAAGGTCTCCCCAGAGTCCTCTCTTCTCCAGAGGCCCCAGTTCTCCCAGCACATCTTCTTGTACCTTGCTTAGGTACGTAAGGCTATCTTAGGCACATAAGAATTTAAATATGCAAATACTGTGCAGTGGGTCAGAGCACCCACAGTTTTCTTAGGAAAAAATCACGTTGAGGATTTTGCTATGACCTCACCCTATTTTTCTATGGGAAAGAAAAATATTGTCTGACTTCCCTCATAGCATATTCTACGTCTTATTGACAAATCACTTATGACACTAATTTATTAGCATAGAAATATTACTACACTCAAGACAGCCTGCTTTGATTTACTACATCAGGGTTTTTCATATGCCAAGGTCCTATCATCTCTGCTGGATCATTAAAAGTCCCTTGGCCTTTTTTTTTTTTTAACAGCGTAAGAGTTTTGCCCTGTGGCCCTGGATAAAATCCTAAGTATTGGAATGGATTTGCTGCACAAAGGAAGATTCACTGAGTTGATGCTTAAGACGTACAGGATGTATTTCTCAAAACTATCTTTACATTAGCTCCTTGCCATAAAAGTCAATAGCAAAGAAGGGAAAAAAGGGGGGCATAAACATAGAAAAGTAAAATCCAACAATTAGAGACAAGCTGCTCAAACTGCAACACTTTCACTCTCCTTGTGTGAAATCTACATTTACAACATTCAAAGGGAAGGAATGCAACTAAATCCATCTATCCCCTTTCCATACAGTTATTGTTTCAGGGGTTGACATCTGCTTAGTTTTGTGAAAACATCAATAGCACTTCAAAGAAGCTGGGTCTAATGACTGTACCCAGAGGCACCTGCTGAATTCCACAGAGACGTGAAGCACTGTAAGATTCAAGAGTCTTTTTTGACTCAAGAGCCATCACCATTACATCACAAGGAAGCTGAGGGTGGCCAATTTCATAAGCTGTTGTTCCAAGTTTTTTCTTCTCTTCCACGGCTTCATTTCCCTACATGCACAAGCAGTGACTGACTACTGGTCCTAGTCAAAGTAAGCAAGCCCTGCATCACCAATATTCCAGACTACAGGACTCCATTCAAAAAACATGTTAAAAATACAAAACTTGAGACTGGAATGAAAACTTAAGCTCTGTCCCTCACATAAATAGATTTAGTATTTTGAAAAAGAAATCAAAAGTCTCATTGACCTAAAGCTTGTGGCTCAGATGAAATCCATAGAAAATCAACTGGCTTATTTTTAATTCAAGGATCTTTCCTGGAAAAAGAAAAAAAAAGTACATCTTAACACCTAACTGAAGATAACCAATTATTTTAGCTTGTCTCCACTTCTTCTGAAACCAAATAAGCCCAAACAATTTCACTGATACTTAAAAATGAGCTATCAAAATGGGATGTGAATAAGAACAGTGGGCACATTTTCAAGTCCTTCTTGCATTTTCAGGGTTTTTTACATATATTTCAGCAAATGCTATTTTAGCTGTTGCAATAAATTTGAACACCTGTTGTTTGTGTAATGTGCACCTACCAGTCTCTCAGACAGACCAGTTCATGCTATAATTCCAAAGAGTATGTTCATATTTTGTCTGAAAAGTAAACAATTCATCTGCTCACAGGGAAACAAGTCTGCTTGCCAGCACAGGAAATAAATGCATGGTGAGGCTATATACCCAGCATAAAAAATAGTGCAGAGTTTTGAAATAAAGATAAATATATCAAAACAGCCTATGTGCACAAATTCAATTAATGTAAACAAGCAAAAGCTAGTTAGTGAACATTTCAGCTGCATTATGGAAAATAGGCTACACATGCAGGCACACACCTTGAAGTCTGTGAGGAGCACACTTGCTCCTCTTTCACACCATCCACCAGCAAGGCTGATAAGGCACTGAAATGCCCTCATGTTTTCCCCTCCCTCTCCCTCTCCAGCAGATATGGAAGCCCGGTGGAGATACCCAGCTGCGTCAAACGATGGCTGGGGAAGCAAAATCTTCAGGAGGAACTTTGTACCCGTATATATCAAAAAGTCAACATGGCTCATTGTCGCATTAGGGAGCTGCTGCTGTCCCAGGATTGCTGAGATACTTGGCAAGACAGACGGGCAGCCTCCCTGTCTCCCCGATGGCGTCTGCCTTGCTGCAGATTTGTCATGCAATTCATCGCGTTGAACCGAGCACATAAATTTTCAGTTATGACTAAAAAGTTAGAAAATCCTCCACAGATGAAAACTACGTATCCGTGCTGATAGACAGAGAGTGCTTTGGGGAGCAAGAGCAGGAACAAAGGATCACTCCCAGAGTGTGAGAGAGACTTAGAGAAAGGAAGAACAAGCCAAATGTAACACTGGTGAGAAATTAATTCAACGTTAACTCTAGAAGATTCTTCTACATTCATTCATTTTCCAGTCAAAACATCATTAAATATTTAAATCATTCCCACCGTAGGTGGCAGTTTATTGAGATTTGTTTTTGAGAACTGAGAGTACAGTGAACCAAAAGCTTCTACCACAATCTCAACTCCAAATTTAAAACCAGCATCTTCACAATGAGCCACTGATCTCCACCCATAATTGTGGCAAAGCAGCATGCAGACACACAGCAGAGAGATCGTGCACTTAACACAGAAGCAATACAAATCTGGATTTTCATACAAAATCTCATGTCAGACAGGAAGACCAAAAACAACAAGGTTCTTTCATAATAAAGACTCAAACCATTCTCATACCATATATCTTATATGATGTCTATCATAATTCACATGCTGTAAGTAAATTTGGTTATTTTATTATTTTTTCTTTTCTTAGAAAAGCTTATTTCCAATCAATATTTTACACAGTGCAGGCCATGCTCTATGACTGAAGTGCAAAAACCTGAGATTCCTGCCAGGGATAGACTTAACCTCAGTATGAGGAAACAAACATTACTGTTTGAACAACCCTTTTGAAGAAGTTTGTCAAAGTCTTTACACAGTAAATATATGTAGACATATAAAAATAACTTCATTTTAGTCCACTCTTTCCTTCCTAATTTTGTAACACCTAACTTGTACTTGCTTCATTATTACCAACATATAATGTAGTTAGCTACTCAGAATCCTGTTCTAATTTTAACATTTACCCGGGCCACTTTATATTTTAATTGAAATATGATTTTTTTAAAAAAATTGGCAAAGTCCTAGTGTGCAAACAATTTTACTGAATATGAGACCAAATGATCAATGTCAACTTGCTTTAGAGAGCACTCTAAGTATCTCTACAAGCACCTTCTTGCTGATATAACACAACCTACATTAAGAAGAAGCAATGGGTGACGGAAAGTTTGCTGAACTACCCCAGGAGAATAAAGCAGTGAAACTGTAGCTGCAGACAAGCCTCTTACTCCACCCAACCAATGTGGTCAAGACTGAATGAAGAAGACACACAGAAAAGAAAGCTCTGAAGAGAGCAAAACCAAAACAGTAATGAGAAACAAATAAAAATGCCTTTTGGACTATTCCGGTTTCACTTTTGTCAGTATTCCTGCCAAAGGAAATCCCGCTGCATTTTTTTATTTTCTTACCTGTATCTGCCTGAGAAAGAGGAAGCTAGACAGAAGAGCTTTTCTGATAGCCTTACCTGGAGGGGTTTGAAAAAGGGACTGGAGAGTGTGTAAACTGAGAGGAAAACATTTCACAGACACAGATTCTTAGTGGAAAGATTCTAGTTCCCAGATTTTAAAATATCCTGCAAGACATATTTGCATGCATACACCGTTTTCTGGCCACTTTTTTTTTTTTTTTTTTTTTTTTTTTTTCAGAAGGGGCAATATCAGTCTTCTCTTCTAGGAGTCTCAGCACCTTGAATAAATTCCAACTTTTACTTACCTGTTAGATCTCTCTCTATATTAGGATCCCAGTAGATCTGCAACCAAGTAGTATGGCACAGTCCTTCTCTAGGATCTGGTTCTTGGTTCAGGCAGGCAACAGGTGGGACGATTCTCAAACTATCTGCTGAGAAAGAAAATAGACAGCTTTAAACAGAAGCAGGTAAACCCAGGCAAATATTTAAAATACAACAAAAAGAGGGGGAAAATAGAGAGAAAAAGTAAAGAGGCAGAAAACCGAAAACAAGATTTGACCTACAAGTAATTTTCCTGTTTATTCTTGTATTTCTAACTGAAGCCGGGTGACACAGGCACACAAGACTATGATGAAAATGGGGTGAGAGGAAGGCAAGAGGGAGATGCAAACATTCACCTATCAGTGGAGCCAACAACCAGCCTAGCTGCTACCTTGCAAACCAGTTCCTGTTTTGCTTGAGTTGGACTATGTACCTGAACTTCAGCCTACTGCCCTGGCCCATGAAACCTCACTAATCACGGGGCTATAGGCACTCTCCTCCTTCCTTCCGTTACACCTTCCCCTGCAAATATATTATTATGAATATGTGGCCAATGCCAACAGAAAAGAATGAAGGAATCCCACTCCATACAGTAGTAATGGCCTGACAGGGTTCATCTCTTCAGATGAGGCAAGCCAAGGCTCAAATCCATAGCTACCAGCCAGAACAGCTCTATCACCTGAAGAACTGTTATCAGTGCAGCAAGCAATGTACACATTTTATAGCTGTTAACTTTATCATCTTCTCCCCACCTTTTGTGTATTTTCAGTTGCTAGAAGTTCTGGGGAGGGTAACGACAGTCAAAGTTTCTTAGGAAACAAAGATTCAAAGGCCAGGTATAATCAGCCTAGCAGAGAGAGGCCAGAGACTTGGGTGGAACTGCAGCAGTGGGAGCAACATAAAATGTTACTCATCATTGCTGCTGTGTCGGGGATTTGCATCAGTGCAGCCCAAGTGAACTGATTACGGATGTCCTCTGCCACAGCCACTGCTTCCAACAGTGGCTCAATGACTTTGTCTGCTCACTGCAGTGCTTGCACGCAGACAGCAAAGAGCAGCAGAAAAAAAAAAACCTCCCTAATATTCCTGAGTTTCCACAGTCCAGGACAAGAATGGATCACCACAGGTGCAGTTCCTGTTATTTCTGTTTCTCAGCATTCTCCCAGGAAGGGCTCAGCCATTAGAACACATTATTTTGGATCTGTAGACCTTGGCTGACTTTTTTTTCCCCCCCACTTCTTTTTAAGCACTGAGTAGCTCATACTCTCTTCCAAGTCCTCACAAGCCATGGTCTGCAGTGTTCACTGTAGGGTCCTTGTTAGTTTCGTAAATATTTTGCTTAGAAGGGGAAGGTCAGACCTGAAGTAATAACAAAAGCACAGGACGAACTCATCAGAGGAAGGCTCCTCTGGTTTTTGGTGGACTCCTGAATGTTTGCAGGAAAGAAAAAAAACCTATTTTTTTAAACCAACAAAATCCTTTGGTCTAGAACTCATGGTTTTGGGTACTACAGTCCTTCCATGAATCTTGGTTTTAATCATGGCTCTCAATAATTAAATTTATTCAACCCAGATATATAGCAGCTGTGATACAATGGGGGCAGACTTCTGATGTCTGAGAAAGTTTTCTGAACATGCATGTTCTTTTCAGTGAGGTGAGATGACAGCAGTCTGCTCAGACCTGCAGCATGCTGTGGGCACTGAGCACTGATGACTTGGTTTACCACCCCTGGTTTATCATGCTTTCCATGATAAAGGATGTGGCAACAGATAGGAAACTTTTCTCTGTCTGCAATACAGCTATAGCATTGCCTGAAATATAAATTCCTCCAAGGGTGTTTGTATCAGCCTTTGCTCTCAGCTGTCAGTCTCCGTTTCTCACTCAGGGTCTGTGTTTGAGTACAGAAGCCTTTGATATGACCACAGATAATCAAAAAAGCTGCACAGGTGGGGTTTTCAGCCCTTATGAATAAGAAAGTCGGGGTTAGCTTCGAAAAAGCCTCTGAAGGAGGTGAAAAAGGAGGATTTGAAAGCTGGATATCCAGACATATAAAGTTCTCTTCACCCCCACGGTGTGGAACACTGTTACCGTGAGACAAAGGGAACACAGGGACTAGCTTTTCTTTCTTTCCTGTTTCCTTTTTTAAAAGAGTTGTTTCATCTCTTTGGATTTATAGAATTAGCTGTTCATTTTCCTCATTTAAATACATATCAGGAGGAAGGAGGACGCACACGGGCACTACTTCCCACATGCATCATTTTCCTAGCCTGCTCCTTCAGAGGGGTTTGCTGAGGTCACTCCATTATGCAGCACATTATTTTTAAACACTTCAGTGACTCCTTCCAAAACGTTCCCTCTTTAATGAAATCTGACACGTCAGAAAAGGGAATGGGAAGTTTTTGTTGGTTGTACTTATAATCTGAAGTTGCTTATCCCCGGCGTGTCAGACAGCAGGGCCGCGGGGCCAGCGAGGCTTCAGCCACTGACCTCTGAACCTCGGCCGGACCTTGCCCCGGTCAGCTCCGTGACAGGAAAACTGGCAGACTTTGGACCCAGGCTTTGGGGCTGTGAGCAGGGGAACAGCTGCACTTTGCAACACGAACTTTGTACTTCGACACATGGACATTTAATCTCCATAAAAGAGCCTTTGTTTCATTACTTATTAACGTCTCTTCCTTGAGTAAAGTTCTTTGTTAATGAGGCTTTAAAGCATGGTGTGAGGGGTTTTTTCCCCACCTTCCTGTGCGCAGCAAATAAAACCCACCACCCAGCTTGATAGGATTACATTAGACGTTAAAGAGTACCAAAAAAAAAAAAGAAATCAATTTAAGACTTTATGCACCTTCTGAATACTGTGCATATTTGCTGTTCTCTCTCTTCTGAGTGATCACTTCTAATAACCAGAGCTAAATACAGAAATCAGGCAATGTTCTGAAGCCTGTCTTTGCAGAGCTCACTTTTTGAGATGATACCTACAGTAATTCAGCCCACAGCGACATTCAACCTTACTTAATAAATCAGCTAAAAAGATGAAATAGTAGAAAAGTGTCAGGCCATCCACACTAAAAAGCCATACTTTATGACAGTGTCATGAGTTTTATAGTTGCACGGCTTTTTGCTACCAGTTTTACTTTGGGGCAGTGTCAGTGCTTGGCTTCTGTGTATTTCATCATAAAATATGCTAATATGCACAGCCCAGCAAATTGGAAGAGAAGACATTTGTGTTCTGTCCTTCACTAAAATAAATCTTTGATCAGGAACAGAAACCTACCTAAACATCAAATGAAAACCTCAAGAAAGAGGCCAGATAGGATGCTTTAATCATTTCTGTACCAACTGTAAAAGCTTAAGATGCCTGTATGCATTTACTCTAACAAATTCAAGTGACAGAAAAGTACTGGAAGATCCTGGTAATGCTCCATTATATCTTTGTTGTCATAAAAAACATGGAGCAGCAAAAGAATATTAAGAAAGTAAAGTTGTACTGAACAATTCTTCATCTGCAACAAGAATAAAACAAATACTTGGAAGTATAATATTTGTTAGAGCCCTTCAGAAATAAATTATCCACAGACAGAGGGATTACAGTCACACTCTTCCTATTTTTCATCACTACCATCTTTCCAGCATGAATTTCCTTCTGTGCCTCTCTGGTGAGCTTTTTTCTCCTCCTTTTTTGTTTGTCTTCTATGTAACGGGGGAGATACCCTCACACACACCTGACCCAGTTTTCCTTCATTTTCATTAACAGCATGATACAAAAAAGGAAATTTCCAACTAGTCTAGCAAGTCAGGTGGGTAAAGAATAAACGGAGAGATATCAAAGCACTCCCTTGTATGAGGTTGGGCTAGGTGGACTCAGAAGTGATCGGATGAGGATGGTCAGCTCCTGCTGTTCCCTAGGAGAAGACCATGACTTTTCTCATTTGGATGTATTTGTTTACCCCCACACAGACCTTCAGGGCAAGGCTTTGTGAGCATCATCATTCATCTCATCCCAGAGTTGGACTTGCACTCTGCAGAGAGCAGACTGACAGAAAATGACACAATTACTTTTCTTCTGTTTTACTACATTTTTGGATAAGAGTACTTTTGCCCTGCTATGACCTGCAGAGCAGCTGGCACAGCTACAACTGTGTTGCACCTTATTGTTTCCCTGTGCGTATCCAGCAAGCTGTGACTTTCTCCTCCTGGAGGAGCCCCCTCATGACAAGGCAGGCATTATGCATTCCCCATCACCTCCGGCCTGGAACACGGCCCTCCAGTCACACGGGCCTACCATCACGATCATAAGATTTAGCTGCTGCTAAGAATAGGCATGATAGCTTGGAAGAGATCCTGCTTTATTCCTGGGTGCAGCTTCTGAATGGTGTTGGACAATGAAACCCTTCAGGCTGGGTTCTGCATGGCACCTGCCTGCTCCCTCCATCAGCTCAGCGGTGTCAGACCTCTCTCCACCAGGGCAGGCACCGAGGTCTGTGCCATTTGCTGAGCTAGGGACAGCTGCAGACGTGCACAGGAAGCCATCGTGTCTCTGGGAACAAAGCAGGAAAGCCTCTGGGAAACTAGGATACCTTTAATTTCAATCAATAAATAAATAACTAAATAAGCTTGGAAAGAGAGCTGAGAAGAGCAACAAGAGTGATTTTGTTCCAGACCAAAAAAAGGAAAAAAAAAAGCTCCTTCCAGTGAGACACTGAACTAAATGTATTTTAGTTAGCTTCAAAGAGAAGATTATAATCTTTAAGGGACTAGACAAGAAGAAGATATTTCATAAGACTCTAAATTAGTGGGCAGACACACAACAGAATCCAATATTTGCAAGTTCAATCTGAAGATAAAAAGCACGTTTTAAGTATAATTAGCTACTGAGATGAATTGTCAAAAGATGCAGTAAATTCTCCATCACTAAGAAGCTATTTTAATTATTATATGCTTACCTTCCACTAGAGCCCAGAAGTCTCAGACAACACAGGCCAAATAATCTCTAAATTTATCTAACATCTAGCACAAGCCACCCCCTCTATCTGAAAATTGTTCCTGTTGCAAATTCCAATGAGATTACTTTTTCCCCAAGAAATTCAAGGTGGGAGAATTACGGCAAGTGGATAATTAGGGCAAATAACATCAGGTCACGTAGACATTATTTATATAATAGCAGCATTCCTCAGTCCAGTGCTTCCAGGGAAAAAAATAAAAGAAAAGGTATTCCCTGATGTGTAATTCAGGCTAGAAAACCAAAAGAACGACAAAACCCCAACCAAATAAAACAGGACTATCACATCATAAATAAATTTTAAAGTACACAATATCGTGTATAATATTATTATGTGCTTTTATCAGTTCCAGAAATCACCAGAGAGAATCACAGAATGACCTGAGTTGGAAGGGGCCTTAAAGATCATCTCATTCCAGCCCCCTACCAGGGGCATGGACACCTTCCACCAGACCAGGTTGCTCAGAGCCCTATCCAGCCTGGCCTTGAACACTTCCAGGGATGGGGAATCCCGACCTTCCCTGGGAAATCTGTTCCAGTGCCTCAGCAGCTTCACAGTAAAGACATTTTTTTCCCTAAGAGCTGATCTATTCTAAACCTTCTCTCTCTCAATTTGAACACATTCCCCCTTGTTCTGTCCCTACCTGCTCTTGTATATAGGAATATTTACAGTATTTACATAAAGAAAGAAAAGGTTTCAGGCTGGCACTATCAGGCACTCTACCAATTTTCCCCTGGAATATTTTAGAATTGTTCTATACCGTAAACAAAAAAAAAACCAACACAGCTAGCAGAACATTGTTTTTCTTTTGGTCCTCTAGGAGTTTACATGAGTATCTCCTATTAACACTAATCAGTGTTAAGGGCAGAAATCCCCCATGGACAGCCATGTTGTCTGGGGATATGTCCATAATTAATATGTTCTAAGAGTCTAAGTTTGAAACAAAAGTAATCAGGCGTAAGATGAGTTATATTAAGAGCAATAAACCTGTGACTGCATATTTTCCTATATATATATATATATATATATATATATATATATATATAT
>VXBU01004542.1:42303-133590 GCA_013400315.1 Bombycilla garrulus | reverse complement strand
ACATACACACACTGTATCCAATGTCAGTCCAAAGTATAGGTCACAATACAACTTCTACAAAACCATCTCTGTTTTAGCTCAGTTTGGGAGCACGATAACTGAATATGCAAGAAGAAGAAAACAGTGGGGTTTGCCTTCTTTCTGCTTCTTACTGTTTTTGCAGCACATTGTTATTATAAATGTTAATGCTCATCATTGTTCTTCACATCATAGTGCCCAGGCTCGGCAAAGCTAACATAATCCTAGCACTTCTGATGCTACAAATTGAAATTAACCGTGCAACACCATGGGAATATTTGTAATATGAAAGATGTGGAACGGGGACTTTGTGACAAGTATATGGAAGAGAGAAGAGGAAGCTAGATGGCTTGAACATGAGTGGTTTTGCAAGTAAGAGATGCTGTAATGGGAGAAGGAATACAAAATAAAATCATGGCAACAGAACTTGACAGTATTATTTAGGATTTCTGTCACAGAAAGGGACATTTTCAAGTCTGTGGCTGCTGATGCTCCAGCACGACTGAAGCCCAAGTCATACATAATGTATTATATACAACACAGTAAATTAACTCAGCTTCAAAGTGTTAATATGTCAGGAAACTTAATTCAGATATCACAGATTATGCAAAGGAGGTAGAGATGTCGAGACACACTCTTGTTTCTCAAAGGTGTCAGCCAGAAAGCTTTGTGTCCCCCAGTCCAGGAGAACACAGCACAACTTGCTCTAAAGCTCTTTCACAAGGTGAGGGCTGCGTGGCTCTTCACTCCAGTGTTTTTGACAAAGAAATCCCATACTGAGGGCAAAACTATGCATTAAAAAAAACACCAAGAAAACACCCCAGGTTTTGCAGTGTCACAGCTGCAGAGATATTTTACACTGCAGATGTGAAAATTGCATAATATAAGCACAGAAGAATTTATAATTTCTTTATATACAATAACCCCAAGTCCTAACTAGCTCTGTATGGGTAAAAAATCCAACTGCACCCTTTGAATGTCCATGAATAGATAGCAGCAATGGAGACAAACTGTTTTTCTGGTTAGATGCTGGGAAGAAAGATCACTAAGTTTGGAATGGAGTTGCATGGAGACTTATCTAGTACCTCTGTCAGCTGGGAACAGAGCCCATGACAACCCACAGAACTTGAAATGGAGGTAGAGACCTCCTTCCATTTCCACATACACTGTTTTTGTCAATCTCTCACTAACTGTGCTCTCCCTGAGGAATTCCATGCTTCACATAAGCTGCTACTAAAGGAGACCATAAACAACACCCACCAAAATTACACTGGAAGCAACAGAGGGAATGCATCCACAGGAAGATTTTTGCTCATGGGATGAAGCTTTCAAAATCCCCTTTGGAGGCACTTCATCTGAGGGAAGAGGGATGTGATCTAAGACTAAAAGTGAAGTTTAGCTCCTGACACTGCCATATTATTTTTGCAACAACTTGGGCCCTGATGCTTTTAAAAACAAGTGGCAAGAGATATATCTAATTGTCTGTGTGTGTCATTTCATCTGTGGAAAAGGGGAAACAAATGACAATTTTCTGCCTATAGAGATAACATGGGTAGGTAACATTAAGCATTTAAATATTAAAATACTCTGGACACATATTAAATCTTTAATATAGACTCTCCACTAATATCTATCATTTTTCTGGGTGTTTAACTTCAGGTTACAGAAGACAATTAGAAAATACTCTTATGCAAAATGCTTAATGATTTTATTCAGCAATTCAGTAGGACTCCCATTATTTGAAGCAAGAATTCAAAATATAAACCAAAGGTGCCTAAATAATTGCATTTTTCTTTGTTAGGAAAAGAAAATTCCATCTATTTTTAATTTAAAGTGAACTCTTTCTCAGAAGCCACACATGCACACAAGAACCCAAACCAAAAAAAAAAAAACATCCTAATTCTTGAAACTTTGAGGAATCTACTTTTAGTAAATGAACTGGGGAGGTTTAAGCCTCCCTGATTATCTAGGTTATGGTTTTCTTTGTATTGTCTGTACTAAGCCAAGAGGAAAAAGGGATGCTTTCATTATTCAGACTTAATGAACACGCTCAATTTAGACTAGCTAGACAATCCAGTGTATTTGGAAACAAAGAAAACTAAACCAGGAAAACATATAAAGTCCAGGATTCCCTGGAAGAGAAACCAGCTTGCAGGGCTGATCACAGCCCTGTACAGCAACTAAAGCAGGACACGTCCCTCCTCAGTGACCCCTTTGGGGAGCATGAAAACAAAGCAAGTCTGCAGGAGAGGGTCCACACACATGGTAGAGAAACCTTGCTGTCACTAAATTCTGAGAGGTAAAGGATCTGCATTCTGTGTATTTCCATGATTTACTAAATATATTCTTTCTGCAAGATCAACATCTGATACTACTAATCCCCCAAAATAACAATTCCTGGAACATTTGCTCCAGAAAACACCATTCATGGTGGCTGATAAACAATTTGGGAGCCTTTTAAACCATCCTGTGTCAAATTCACACCCCAATGTAGAGTTAAACATATTTTTTTTAAATGACAAAACAGTAAAGTACATCACCAGGTCATATTTGTCGTATTCTCCCTTAACTACTTCAGGGGGCATCCAGCCTGCACTCACCAACTCACTTCTGTCCCATTCCGTGGTGGCAGGAGCTCCAGGTTCTCCTCATGGCCAAGTTAGAGCATCCTGATGTCTCTCAGCTGCTCCTCATGAGGGCTCACTTCCTACTTTCTCTTCTAATGGCAAATCTTATTCCAGAGCTCCTGCCAAATATGGCTGCGAAGGCTTAGTTTTCCCATCCCCTGTTTTCTGCAATTAAACTTAGGATATAATAGAGGACTTAGGATATGTAATTAAGGCTTAGGTTGTAATAAAAGGGACGCTCTTTTGTTGAAATTCTCTGCCTTACTGTGGCTGCTTTAAATTTGTATTTCTATCATTCTCTAATTAGTATCTCTCTTCTGTCTTTAGGCAGGCTTTTCCTGTTTATAAGGCTGTGGTAAAACATCACAAATCATTTAACCTAGAAAAAACTGTTCGTACCAACAGCTTACCAAAGCTACAATTATCAGTTTGTTCTCAATACTACCTGGAAAATACAGACAACAACAATTTTAACAGAAAATGAGTGTGAGAAAGGGGTTACAGGAATGATTTTAACTCTTCTTCCTACACAGACAGCACAACAGTACTGTGAGGGGACTTCCTCACAGTAAATAAAAATATTTCTGTGAAGTTAATTAGTTCAGGCGTGGCAGCAGTCTAGAAAGTGGTTCACCTGGAATCTCTTCAGGTATTCACCCACTACCAAACAACATGAACATATTTTCCCTGTCTCTCATCCTTGGTTCAGCAAGCATCCTACCAAGCAGGGAAAGGCAAAAGCGCAGGAGACAACACAGAAGGCTCACCAGGACTAAGAGCAACCCATTAAAATATATATAAAAGTCAGAAGAGTGGTAATGAGGAACTCATAGGAGTAATTTCCCTCCAGTTCCTCTGCCCATCTATTTTCACACATCCCTCCCCCATTCCTCTGGGACAGCTCTTCAGGTTCTGTTCTAGTTTACCCCATGGAGAGCCTAGGTCAGCTCCCCCAGGATCAGAAACTGTGAAAGGAAGAAAAGCTGCAGAGCAAGTCAGCCCTCAGCTTTACAACAGCACCCTGCAAAACACTCATTCCTTCTCCACCCTTTGTTTCAATCCCACAACACTCATATTCTGCACTCTCATGCACTCCTCAACATGAAAACAATTACTGTCCAACACATAAAAACTTCCTTTTTCCATTTAAAATGAACATATGCTCAAATTCTGTCCTCTTCTGCAACGAAGAAAGTCTGGGAAGCTAACTACATCCTAAAATGGGCTTTTGGTTCAAAATAACCCAAACATAGCATATATACTTTCAATGTTAGGATAAGTCAGTCAACTAGGCATTAAGCAGTGCTCAATGAAACCAGTCACAGCAGAGCTCTGACAGGTGTTCACAATAGATTACACAAAAAAAAAAAAAAAAATCACCATCGACTTTTGCACTGTGAGATGAGACCCAGTTCTTTGAGGCTGGGCCATGCAGTAAAGAATCTATTATGCATCTTTGATCCTGCATTCCAGCCTCTGTCAACAAATCTACTTCGAAGATACTCCTAACGTTCCAAGTCCTGAGAAGCTTTAGTTGGTATTAATTAATTTAAAAAAGGAAAAAACAATTAAACAGATATCCATGTGCTTTAGGGCAACATTCAGCCTGATCCCTCTGACAGCTTTCCTGATGGCTTTGGAATCTGCAAGAGTAGGAGCTTTGTGACAACTTTCGAAAGGAAGCTTCTGCCTTCAACACAGGAACTGTATTTGGTTCAGCGGCAGATCAAGGTCTCCATTTGGTACAGAACAGCAATTACCCCATGAACATAACAAATATGCCAGAAAGCACGTAGGAAAAAAAGTATATGCAAAGTCAGAAGCTAGTCAAAACTTATCCCAGAAACTCTTTTCTGAGCAAAAGTTCGTGGGAGAGGGGAAAGGGAGAATTAAAAGAAGTCTGGCTGCACTTCTTGAACTTGCTGAAATCTGAAGACATTTAAACTAAACACAGTAATTTACTCATAGAGGCTGAGTTCTTTTTTGCACAATGACTGGATAGGGGAGGAAGAGAAAACTCCTGCTAAGAATTTCTTCTCTGGGGTCAACTGGACCTAAAAGGATTTAAAAGGCATTGGATGCCTGCTCTAAGGAAGGAAGGCCATTACTGCAAAAGCTCTACCAACCTGTAGATTTAGGAGAGCTGTGACACCATTTACAGATGCTAGACCAGAGCATTGCAAATCTGTTACAAGAATTGTCCCTTTAGCAAGGTACACGCTCTAAACCCCACACAGCCAACAAAACAGATGCCAAAACTATGTCAGAAACTTCCCAGAACTTTTCATTTTTCAGAGGAGGAGATGATTTAGATGAAGTCAAACCCAAACATGTCTCCCATTCACTCTGTATGAACTTGCTTACCTGCCTGCCTTCCTTCCTACCTGAGCTGCAGCACCAGTTGTGGGCTTTGCACCTCCCAGTATGTGTCTGTCAGTAAGGATGGGTGGATCACTGTGGCAGCCTTCTCCCTCTGCCCATCATCCTTTCCAAAACACAGGAAACAGCTGTCAGGTCAGTTCTGAAAGTTGGTTAATGATTACACAGACTAATTATTAGCCTTTCATCTTAAGAATTAGCATTTCAAAAGTTTTTATTAATCAGTCTTGTTACAGGTATGGACCATTGTAAGCTTTGGATTTTTTTTTTTAATGCTTTTAGAGTCTTTTTTTTCGTTATTAAATCACCATTGAGCTTTCCAGAGGTGCTGTTACAGAGCTTGTAATAGCTTGACACCCTCCACCCCTCTTTCAATTCCAATTCACTATTTAGGTGAATGAGTATCTAAAATTATCAGCATATTCTCCAGATATCACTATCAAGAACAATCTGGCTCCTAATGCTTAGCAGACACAGTAATAACATACCTAATTTTTAACTTTCATGATAGGGGTCCCCTGGGACAGAGTAGAAGAAAGACTGATTTATTAATAATATTATAAATAATTAAAATTAATGAAATGCATGAAAAGTGGAAAGTGTGAACCAAAGGAAGGACTAGCACACAAGCTTTAATGTAAATTATCAGCTCTGTGTCTGTACAATACCAGTCTGTACTCCTTTACATCCCTGCAAAGCATGCATAAAATCTTATTAGAACAAAGTGATATAATTTCCCACTCATTTTCCACACATAGAAGTATCTACAGAAGGTGCAAGGCAGGGGAGAGAGTGGTCAGTCAATCGTGTTTTAATTTACAGCTATTTTTGTCTAAGCCCTGAATGGCCTGCCAATTATGAACAGTACCAGCTGGGCTGTCAGGAGAGCAGGCTAAGAAGGACACACAGAATAAGAAAACAATCCTAATGTAAAAATGAAGAGCAAGAGAAAAGTTTGGAGTGGGGAAGACCTGATGGGAAGCCCGGCTCTGATTTTGCAATGCCTCACTACACTCCTGTCTTCCACAACCCCCCAAATAAAAACATGACTGTGATCATCACCATTATCTGGACATAGGCCTATAACACAGCTAGGACTATATTTTTACTTCTTGGGGCATAATCCAGATACCTACTAGTTATAAAATTGTGATTTTTTTGTCCTTAAATAAGCAGAAAAAATTCAAATGAGGAGGAGGATGAGAATCTTTCAACGGGTGTTCTTTTCATTCTTCAATTAAGTAACAAAAACTGACTTTTTTTTTTTTTGTTAAACACAATAGTTTTACAGGAGTTTTAAACAAAATATAAAAAAAAATGTTGATATTTTCAGTAAAATGGAAGCCCTGCTGTTTCAAGAACCTCTTTCCCCAGCCTCTCTTGCAGGGAAAACATAGAAAACAATTCTTCTAAATAAAATGAATACTTATCAGCAGAGTCATGTCTTGAGCAGTTATTGAGGGAGCAAGGAATAAGTACAGGCATTAAAAGACAATTTTATTCCATTGCTATTAGGATGTCAGTGCTGGACCACACTGGTATATATATAGAAATGTTTCACTTGGCAAAGGAGCAGTTTTGGAAGCTGATCTGCTTTTTCATGACTGCTCTTCTCTGTGAAAAAAAAATTAAGAGATTTAGCCCATGCTTTATTGTAATCTGCTTATTTGTGGATGCAGATCAGTTCAAAAAGAAGTATATTTATACTCATGCACTTCACTGTATATCAGCATCCTACTGACAAATTCTGCAGAACCCTCCCCTCCACTCCTTTCCCTAGCCTTGTAGGAGAGGCATGGCAGACAAGTCAGTCTGAGAAGCCAGCAGGCCATAACTCCTCTCCTCCAGACAAGCACCAATTAATCACATTCACCAGCGAGGCAGGTAGCTCTTGTCCTTTAACACTGCAGGAAACATAAAGCTCCTTTCTCTGAGCACTGATTGTCCAGTTGATACTGGAGCTCTCAGGAGCAGCTCCTGAGCTGCCGAGACGCTGAAAAACAAGGTAACCCAAACCCTAAATATGCCAGTCTCCTGCTGTTTTATTAATCCTTATTTTTCAGGGGAGCAATAAAAGAACAACCAGCGGCTGGAGAATCATGTTTATCACCATTTTTCCCCACAAGGTTGTAAGTTGCTCCTCCCCTGCCAGTGGTTCAAGGCCCCTGGGGGTCATTCAGGCTCTGACCACAGCAGCCCTGCTGAAAGGGAGCCAGCCCCACTCGTGGCTGTGCAATGAAGACACATCCCCCTCCCTTGCAATATGAAGGAAGAGAACAAGCCACTACGATATCAAATACGTCTGCCGTGGGACTAAGAAGAAAAAGGATTATTGCTGGGTTTTTTTTGGTTTTGCTCTCAAGCAACTAACCTTTTTAGTTTTCTCCATATAAGCGTAACTCATTGATTAATTCTGAAAATTTTATAATGCTTTTGAAGTGCAAACAGAGACCAAAGAGCATATCCAAAATCTGGGACAGCCATAGCTCATCTGTTTCTCAGCATAGGTTTTATTTCCAAGTGAGTCAGTCACAATTCAGAGAGTGTAAGAGATATTTTTGTAACCCTTCCAAAAACCCTTCCACTAAGATGAAATGATGTCCCCCTTGGAGGGGGAAGGGATGGCAGATACAATTTCAGGAGATCATACAAAATTGTTTAGATTATCTGTGGAATCCCTCCTTCAGTCGCTCAGCAGCATCCAAGCACTTAAAAGGCCACCTTCTTTGGAAAAAAATGATGAAATTTTATTTTAGTTGCTGAAGATTATTTAACCCAGAATTGCTGAATTAAAAAATTTTTGCATGGCAACTTGATCCCCAGGTTGAGGGAACCCCTTGTTGGCTTTGCTAACTCAAGTGTAATCCCAGTGAAAGAGGAGAACTGCAGTAAGGACGCGTGAAACAAGGAGTCTTGTTTGTTGTAGGGGGACCCTCATCTCACTTTCACACAGCCTCCAGCCTCCTGTCGACCCAAAAGCTGACGAAAGGAACATTTCAAGCATGTAAGCCAGAAGTGTAGGCAGAAATGGGTGATGACTGGGGCATGTCAATAATGTCACACTGCTGGAAAACTGCCCAGTACGTGGTGAACAGCCGCTCTCCCAATGACTAATCACACAGGAGGAGGGAGATCATAAAATTCTCCATTTTCAGAGAGGAGGGTACCGCTCCTCCTGATGTTACCTCTTGTAATGAGTTTCTCTTTGTCTTTCTAGGTCCATGTTGTAATAGTCCAGCGACAATTTTTACAGCAGCAACATCCCATGCACCTAAGTGTGAACATCAAGCGTACCAGTGTTTCGCCTTCAAAAAATTGTTTGTCAGCAATGCTGCACTCTGGATATATAATAACCAGTGATCGGTAAATTACTTTCAAAAAGTTCTGAAAACAAAAGCAATTTATAAGAGCAGTTTATAAATATTCTTCCTACTACTGTTCAGTTACGGAGAAGAATACAGTGATGTTGTTAAGTTCTAATAAACCCAACTCAAAGTTCAGTGCTTTGTCTATTGAAATGTTCCCTTCAGTAAAGGAATCACAAAAGCCTAGAGCCAAGGAGGCCCCAAGGTGGTGGAAACCAAGACACAAGGTACATCAGTTTGGATGTACCTCACATGTGTAACCACAAATTCTGAGAGGAAATAAAAAAAATTAAAATTTCAGAATAAAATGTGGGAAAATTTTTATTTTATTTAGAAATCCCGAGTTATTCCATCTAAATGCAACCCTATTTCCCAGATGCTTAAAGATGATAGCAGCCAGGATAACATCCATAGGCAAGACAGAATACAGCTTTCATCATCTCAAGTGTTTGAAAGCCCAGCCCATGCCAGGACAAAATGGTTGGTGTTTGCCTCTAACCATTCCAGTCATCCTGTTTTTGAGGATTGCAGTGATAAACAATTCCCTGAAGTATACTGTAATTCTGCAGCACTGATGAGCCCAATATCAATGCTTGTGTTAAGGGCAAGTTCAAAGAATCTTCAGTGTTTGCTTGATAAGCTTCTCAGAGAGGTCATTAACTAGGACAGTTCAAGTACTGTACTCTTTATGCAAATTTTCTGGGTTTTTTTTCTTGGATTTGTTTATTTGGGTTTTTTTTGTTTGTTTGTTTGGTTTTTTTTTAATTTTTATTTTTAAATGTTTTTTATCATCAAGATCCCATTTTAGGGAACCTTCCCCAGCTACCTAGAATGACCTAAAGGGAAAAACACATGTGTAGCTGAAGTTGACATACATACATATTACAACCTGTGAGTCTAAAGCATGTTTTTGGTTAAGGACTCTTACCACACATGAGACCCAGGAAGGTTTTAACTGGGTGAAGCATAAAGATCTTACAGGACTGAAGACAAGACAGGAATGGAGTGGAAAATATTTTCAAGGCTTGGGTCCAGTAAGAAAGTTATTACAGGAGGTGCTTAGGGTAGCTCCTGGTGATTCTCATCTCTACTACTTGAGCATTAGAAGTAACAAAACCAACCAGATGAGAACCTTGGTGGTACCTCATCCTCCAGAGCCAACTGCTGCTGCTACTTAAATCTCTAAAATCACCGGTGGTGTGGTGGTGTCATCCCGGCCCTGCACATGGCAGGTAGTGACCAGGCTCAGCCCCACGGATGCAGTGCTGCACAAAACATCCATCAGGACAGCTCTGGCTGTCACAGTCAGCTTGAGACAACTGCTCCTCAGCCAGCTCCTTCCAGCAAGCCATCTACAGAGTCTGAAACAGGTCCAGAAGAGCCCCTCACTGACACAGGAATGCTGCTCTACCACACCAGCATTTTTCTCTCAACAGAGCAACAAGACAGAAGCAGTTGCTGCTGTCAATTAACCATTCCCAAAAAGCTGCTCCAGTAAAAAGCTTCAACTGCATCCATGCAAGGTGTCTGCTGGTCAAACATCACCACTTCCCCCAGCCACAAGCAGGACAGGCCTGCCTAAGTCCATCATAGCTCCACATGTGTGAATAAATGGCAACTTCATAGGGGAGCAGCTGCTGTCTGATGCAGAGCCCACAGGCTCCAGCAAAGATCTTTAAGCAGTTCTAAGACCCAGAAGCAACTGGAGTTGCCTGGGGCCATCATAGGCATCAGACACAGATTATTCCTCATGAGAAGTCTCAGAGAGTCCCTGGCTGTCTCTGAAGAGTTGTTGTTGGCTGTTTCCCAGCCCTGTGGGGCAGAGACAGGAGCAGGATCCAGAGGTGCCCTGAGTCAGAACCACTATGAGACAGAGATAACTGAGAGGCTGCTCTAAACAGGACAACAAAAGTTAAACCCCAAAAGATTTCACAGCCAGCTTTTATATAGTTTTATAGCTAGTTTTATAGCAGAAATTAATTCAAGCAGGGGGACAAGTCAGCTGACCACACCAGCAGGATAGTGCTAAAGAGAGATGAAGAAACACAGCTGGGTGGGCATCTCCCTCCTCCGCAGCAGTGGAGGGGCAAGTGGTGTGGTGGCAGTGCGAGTCCCAGGATGGCTCTGAAGGGCCCGGTCAGCACTCGTGTATTGCTACAGAAGTTTCAGCTTTAAGAGTCCTGTCAGGACTGCTCTGGCCCCAGAGGAAAGACCAAGTATAAATCTCTGTTTTCTTTTGTTTGTCAACAGCTTCTTTTAGACTGTGCACTCCTTCCCCAAGTCTAACTGCTGAATAACCAGCCAGAGCAAATAGATCAGATCCCACTCACAAATGCTTTTCATCTCAGAAGATCCCACTTGGGCAATGTCATCAAGTACCAAGGTTTTGATGTGAAACTTTACCCTTCTAGCACTCGTATTGGTAGCCAGGGTGATATTTAGGGAGAAGAAATATACATTGTACAGATATGTACGTATGGGGGCATAAAATTCTTTACTGTGAGGCTGGTGTTGTTTTGTTGTTTGCTTTTAATTTAAACTGATTTTTTCAGTGCTAACTCTAGTTAAAAAACTTGCTCAAATATATAAATGATGGATAAAAAGCTATTTCAAACAACTTACAGCTACTCTGGGCAATCTGTTTAGCTTAGCCAATTGTTAAGTACTCTAGAAGTTTAGGTCTATGTAGACAGTCAGTGTAAAAGAAAGTGATGTCAGCCTTTCTCATTTATTCAAATATCCCCAGTCCTGCAAGACTCAGATGTTCCCTTACAAGAAGAAGAAATGAAAAGAAGAGAAATGAAAATAAAGTGGGAAAAGGAGAGGAAGGAAAAACCATCCTGATGCACACTTTCTCTCTAGACTTCCCAACAGATGCTCTGCTCCCAACAGAGAGGGGCTGGCCAAGACTGAATACTGGAACAGCCAAGCATTTATATATATAAATGCATTTTTTTATAATTAGGATTACAGAATATTCTGACTGGAAGGAACCGAAAAGGATCATCAAACCTAACTCTTAAGTGAATGGCCCATACAGGGATCAAATCTTAATGACCTTGGCCTTATTAGCCCCAGGCTCTGACCAGATGAGCTATAGAACCTTACTAGACATCAGAAAACATGGATTCAAAGGAACAACATATCCACCCTGGAAGGCAGCATTTTGACCACCCTTGAAGCTGTGGAATATTTTTAAATTCAAAAATTTTCCACTGTATGTATGTATATTTTGAGGTTTCAAAATGTAATACTATATTTCACATTTCTAAAGCAATATCAACAACAATGAAAGCTGAACAATTTGAAAAAAATACATTGTCAAAATTGTAGCACAGCAAATCAGCTTCCCTGGATTTTACTGGTGGGTGGATGAAAAGGATTGAGAAGGGACATGCTGCTGATATTTTTTTTTCCCCTTTCAGCTAATGCTGTAAAAGAAACATTTTTTGAAACCTCCACAACTCTTACACAATAGGGAAGAAAAAGAGCACAACCAAATCAATCACCCTCCAGCTGATACCACTGCAGAATGAAATCCATTCAGAGATCTCCTGGAAGCAGAACAACACTTCTGAGTTGCAGCAAATCAAATCTGGCGATAAAGGGGCTGCTCTCGCTTCCTCCCTCCGTGACAAACGGAGGCACAGGTTATCTGCTCCAGCATAGTCAGAGCAGCTGGAATTAAGCAAGTCAGTTTTTATTATCAGTCCACCTTCCCGAGGAAGTCATTTTATACAACTGCCTGCACAGGTGCTTCTATCCATTTGTCTACCTTGCAAAATAACTTCCAGTTTTCCAGGGCAGTTTCAGTGCAGTTTTGACAGAACGGTAGCAGTTATAAAAACACTGTCTAAACAAGTACTGTACAGGTAGGGATGGCAGGGCAGAGGAAAGATAAGGTTCCTGCTGAGGGAAATTTCCTATGTTAATCTATTGGACACAAGAAGATTCACATATTTAGAACAAAGCTACATGAAATCAGATTGCATAACTTCTACTCATTACAGCACTACTCTTTTTCCCACTGTTGTGAGAATCTCAGGCAAACAGAAAGATGCATTGTGCACTGTATCAGCACTGATTTTTTATATAAAATACAAACTTTGGAATATACAAGTAACTAGGGTGATGCAGTAATTTAACAAATCTGCAATGAAAACACATATACCTGATGAAACTAGAGAAGGGTCCAACAATAAAATCTCTACTTGGATTTTATGCCTCCAATTGTCTGTATGTATGTTTTTCTTAGGGATTTGGCTTAGAACAATCTTTGCTGTACATTTATGATATCAGGGGGAATGATTGTGGAATATACATCAAAATAATGACAGTAGTCACATCTCTGGCAGGTGTCACTTTTCGCTTACCAACGTGCTTCCTTAAACCTGTCCAAATTTTTTATTTTGAGTGAAGATTTTGGTGTGTAAAATGGAAACCATGTTTTTTATTAGGTCTTTAGCTTCTAAGTTAATACTGTTTTACTGTGTTTCTGAATACACTGTAAGTAGGAAAAAACAAGTAGAACTATATGCATTTTTAGTTTGCAGTTCAATAAAAGAATACATTTCTTGACAAAATTGTGAACATTGGGCTACAAACTATAGAAAATCACATTTCTTTTTATTCCCTTTGCAGGTTACGGGGTGAGGAACTGTATTTGATTTTTGTATTCTAACAATAATTGTATTTTGTCTGTTGAAAAAAACCCAAGATCTTTTAGCTAAAGACGAGGTTATCTAACCGTCCTTTATTTGGGGCAATCAGGCATCACAAAACAATTCCTGGGAGTAAACACCATAGTTAGAGACATGCAAACAAAAACTAGCATTATAAATGACAGCACCACACATGAAAGAAAAAGAAATCAAAGGCATTACTACATGAAGCAAATCTGTATTATGCCTCCCACTGAGTTGTAATATTTTCTGTAGTCTGCTTTGGGGGGTTGCTGTTTGTTTGTATGTTTTTCTTGTTTGGGTTTTTTTTTTTTTTCTCTTAAGCAAAACCACATGTACCAGCAGGGTAAATCAGGTAAAACTATTATTTTATTTTAGGTTTTGGAAATGACATAGAGTTTTGTGTCTAGCTCTCTTTCAGCATGCCACTGTAATAAGTCTCAACACAGATATCAAGAAGATTTAATAGAATTTAATAGTAAAAAACCCCACACAACAAAAAACAGTGCCAAACACACATTTTAAGATTTTGTTAAGTAGTTTAAATTCTGGAAAACAATAAAGCAAACAACCAACCAGTGCCAGTCACATAAAATCAAGTATAACTTTTGTATTAATTTGTGACAAGGTTGCCTTTATGTGAACAGTCAATGAAAGCCTTAGGCTTTGGGAATGGGCATTAATCTTCTACAGGCAACGAAGCAATGCTGATCTGCACCAGTATTTGATTTGGCCAAATATCTGGAAGAGACAATTACTACCTCAAAACAAGAGGTCTCTTTGCTGAAAGGAAGGGATCCTGTTGAAAAGTTACTAGCTGAGCAGCACATAATTTCTAAGGTTTATGCATTAATCAGCCTCGGGGAACATTTACAAATATACCCTTAATCAAATGCTTTTCCATTATTCCACCAGCCTAGAAACATAAAGAGAGGAATTAATTATATAGGGATAGACCTTGAATCCATTAGTTGTTTGGGATGTCCTGTGTATCAAAGACTAGATACAATACATAAAATAGCATTAATATCATTGAAGCTTAGAGTAATTTCAGATACTGGCAAAAGTTAAAAAAATAATTAAAAAGCACATTCCCTGAGAAATGTAAGTGGATTTGCTTTCTGAAAGACTGATGTGAACCTACATGTAATCAATCAGCTCAGTTGCTACAGCGGCACTGTCAGAAGTGTAAGGGTAGATTTACTGTGGAAAGGTACCAAGCCAGAGCTGTGACAATGACACAAAGAAACACCAGAAGCTCTTTTCCCCATGTATGGTCTCCATCCAATTAAAACCAATTCACCAATAACATCAATAACAGAGTAACACTCCTGAAAATTCAGCAGGAAAGTGGAGCACAAAGTGGATGCTGTAAAGCAGAATCACTGTGCAGTCAGGGCTAGGAGCCCCATCAAAGTTCTGGAGTGCCAGGGACTGCACTGCTGTAATTCACTTGTCCCTACCTTTCTATTTATAGTGTCTTTATATATTGGTGTAAGCTATATATGCATCATATATGGGAGAAATGTGGGTTTCTGGGTATGGGATAATCTGGTTTATTGTATGCTCTTATGTTCTCCAGTCTCTTTTTCCCACATCTGTTTTTGTTGGCTCTGAGTGTACAACAGCTGCATATTTGGGGACACCAATTTAAAACAAAGAGAAGTATTCTTTACTTTTCTCATAAATCACTTTTCAGATAGTACACAGCTCCAGAAATTCAGATAATTAGGCCACGATATCAGTTATTTGTTTCACAACAAACCACATCAGCATTATTTCCCTAGTGATAATCCCCCCTCTACCTAGAAAACTAACTAGAGAAGTGCACTTAGAAATCAATTGTTTCTATCTACTTCTACCCCATGAATTAGTGTCCAGCCTTCTTACAGCTCATTTCATGCCCTATCATTACCACTTTCTGGACTGGAAAGAATCTGAACAATAGGAATTACAATCTTAAAACAAAAGGAATGGAAAGACTTTGTGGTCCACAGAGAGGATGACAGGATCCATGTTCCTTCCCTGAAGAAGGATAAAGATATTGACCCCAGAGCAATTTCAGCCAGCGTGATGCAGTTGCTTCTCAAAATGCAATTCTCAAGCACAGAGAGTGAACATGACAGGAGCACGTCACCATCAGCACAGAAGAGCTGACAGAGCATCAGCTCCTCTGAATCCCTAGCCTGTATATTCCTCATCTGCTAAACCCTAAAGTCTTCATTCAAGCCACGTTACTGCTCAGCTTAAAAGGAGTTACCATCAAGGAGATACACAGCAAGGTTTTAATGACAAAGTAGAATATGCAAACACTACATCTGCCATATCATTAATAATTCTGTTATAAAAACCAAATTATATATAGTTAACATTTCTGTGTTTAACCATTTCATATTTGTACAACAAAATGCTACACATAAAGTTTCTTCTGTTCATTAGATGTCCATGAGACAGTTAAGAATGTACGAAGAATGTGAAATTAAAACCAGCATACCCTGTGCCTGCCAAACGTTATGGATTCCATTAGTTTAACACCCTTTCCAAAATCTTTCATAAAAATCACAATGCAGCTTCACACTCAATTCATTAATTGCCCCTCTTTCGTTAAACAGCAGGCAGCCTGCAGGCCTTCTGTTGGTCTGCTATTCATTCAGAGACTGATGGGGCATCTGAGGTGGTTTAATAACAGCCCTACGCACAATCTGATTTTTCCAGTCTATACAGTTTGACTGTTTATATTTTTTAGGGGATGAGTGGTATTCTTTGAGTTCATGTGCACTATAACATGGCCAGTGCTCATGAGACAAGTACAGCCAAACATTTGGTTTTAAAAGACAGTACTGACCAGACTATTTTCTACTCCTGCACATGATAGGAGCACACAGTAGCAGCACTGCAGCAGTACAGTATGGCTGCACATGCAGACTTTCTAACTGAGCGTATCCATTAGAAAGCCATGTAAAACGAGCATCAGGTGAAACCTCACAATCTGTCTGTAGAAGAAAATTTTAGGCAGTCCCACATGTGTGTGCCCAGTCCAGTGCTTTTCTAATCCTGCTCTTACTTAGGGGAGACTGTACTTTACCACAGATCTGTAAGAGGCACCATGGGTGGTCTCTAACTTCTCAAGATGCTAAAAGCTGCTTGCAAGCAGGTCTGCTGGCTCCGTTCAACAAACAAACAAACAAACAACCCCCTAACTGTCCATATCTTCTGGTATCATCAAGACACAGAAGGTCTTTAACTAATGCCAAATACCAATGGCCTTTGCACTGCATAAATCCCCAGAGGCAACCACAAAAGCAACCCAACCACACTAAAACTGAAAAAAAATAAAAAATAAAAAAAAAAAGAATGAAAGAAGCCAGCCCCAAAACTCTCCTGGCAATGGCACTGTAGATGGGCTGGAAAGGAGGAAAGGTGAGCGATTTCTGCTCTGCTATTTGCCAAACTCTCACTCCCTTTTGCCAGCTGATAGCTTTGCCTTTCAGCATGCACACTACAACATTTCGCAGCTGCTCAAAGAGAAACTTCCCTCCTTAAACAGTGCACACCAACAGTAGCTGGGGAGTTCTGGGAAGCGGCAGCTGGGGGGATCAGCACTGGAGGGCTGAGCTGAAATGCTGAGGCATCTCTCATCACAACTGACAGAGCCAGATCCCAGGGCTGTTAATCAAGCACAAGTCAACGGGAGCTTTGCCCAATTAAGTAACAGAGTTTGGCTCATTCCAGCAAAGGATTACACCACAACAGCAGAAACCCTTCAGTACCCAACACTAAGGTCAACCCCCCCTCTTTCCTCTACTGGTTAACTCCCTTCTTTTATCGTCTTCTCTACTAGTCCTGAATAAGAGGATTTAAAGACAAACTGTGAAGTGATGCTGAGAAAAGCAGGGATGCAATCCAAAGGAACATGGGGCGTTTGGTTTTTAGTTCTCTTTATCCCAGTTTTACTGCCTGCCCCACTTGCATCATGAAGATTCCTATTCTCCTCCTCTCCCCAAATAATTAGAAAACACAACATTTATGTCCCTGCTGAAGCCTAACCCCAGCACCCTCAGATATACTCCAAACTTCTGTGTAGCCTCCCAGTCACATGCAGCTTGGATAAGCTTGTGTTTCTCCTCCTGGGATGTTTCTCTCTCCCTGCAAGGAGGCTCTCACTAAGGTTGGTTGACCTGCTGAAGCCTGATGTGTCTGCTCTTTGCTAAAATTCAGTCTCTGGCTCTTTGCAAGATACAGAACCTTAGTTAAGGGAGGCAAACATTTTCTTATCCAAGAAATGAAAAAATTAAGACAATATTTAAAAAAATAATCAGTGTATCTTATTAAGTGGCTGAAGTGTTCAGACAGCACCCCAAGCTGCAGCGAACATCATGACAAATGTCCTAGTCATGAAAGCACATACTGCAGAAAGAAGTGCCATGCCAGATTTGCTCTAATCTCACATTACCCACTTGGATCTTTGATTATTGGAAAGATTACTTTCTCTCAAGAATCTGAAGATCTGATCCTACATAACGAGATACAAGGGCACAGTAAAAGTAGAACAGGTTCAGTGAGAAAGTCAGTAGTTATAACCAAAATAATCTTTTTGTTGAGTGCTTACCACTAATCACTGAGAAGGTAAGACCTACAAACTTTTATGATCAACTTTATTTTGCAGCAAAATTTGTTTAAAACCAGCTTCCAGTACCAGTTTTGCAGTAATGCCTGACTGCAGGATTTTCAAGCTCTGTTATCAAGAGTCAATTTTCTTGTCCCTTCTCCCCTTAAATAAGAATGCTGAATAACCAGATATACATTTAAATCTGTTTTCTATTTACAATGATTTTCAGAAACGAGTGCCACGATGATTTACATGTACACACTGCTGAAACCAGTGAGATTAGTCTCAGAGTAGAGAATTAAGCATGTGCATAAATCTTTGCAGGACCTCAGCCAAAGAGGCTGTTTTATTGGGAAACAATAAAGGGATGCAGGCTTTTGGTAACTCTGTGAGCCAAACCCTGTCCTCAGAAACATGCTGATTTCTCTTTGGGGGTGTGGGGTTCAAACACCCAGCCAAGGGAAGTGAGGCAGAGACATCCATGAGCCCTGTGCCCCTCCACCTGCAGGGAGAAGAGCTACAGTCCATGAAGAAGCTCCTCACTGGTGCAATTTAGGTGCAGTTTTGGCTTAACACTCCAGGAAAACACAATCCTCTGTGGTCTCCTCAGCATTGCATGGTTCTCATTGCTATGGGGGTCACATAACAGGGATGTATCCAGGTAGGTTTGAGAAGCACGTGCAACTTTTTACAAAGGATAATGGATAGCCTACATTATTCATAACACAACTGATTTCAATTGCATTACACTTTACTTTCCAGATTTTCAAACAAGGACATCCTAATAGGACCGTACAGGTATATTTCTTCTAAAAATTCGTGCTCTACACTGGAATTAGATGTCTTCCCCCAAAATTGTTATTAAAATTAGCACGACACATTCTTAGATTGGGGTCTAAAATGTCATGGTTAAAATGTTGTCTACAACACTTACATCTTATATTCCTCCAAGAGAAACACAGAGAATAATGCAAAATTTTAAACTAATGACAAGGACAAAAATATTTCTCAGGAAAACTAGAAGCAGTACAGATCTAAAAGCTCTTGTACTGTAATGTTTGATGGTTGCTAAATGAAATCAAATAAATAAAACAAAAATATGTATCTGAATTACCCCAAACCATCTGTGAAAGAGTAAAATGGAAGGGAAAAAAGCCCAAAACAAACCAACAACAGAATTGCCAGGGCAATGGAGAATGGCTGAGAGAGGATACGAATTTAATTTTCTCCCTTCAAATTCATAACGGTGTTTTTCTTCCCCAGAGATATTCTTCATGTGCAGTGACTTCATAACATTTCCTTTGGAAAGAAAACCTTGCATGTAAACACACTTGCATTTGTCACTGTCTACACCAGGACACGGCTAATTCAGTAAATCTCTTCTAGAGGCTATTGATAATCCACAGAAGGAAACACTGATTTTCATCTTTAACCAAAACCTGACATGACCTTTTGTCCCTTCTGTTGGGAGAAACCCCACCACAACCCTCCCCAAACCCCAAATTAAACAATCCACTGTGGTAATTGCAAACCCCCACAATGAGAGAAAGCAGAGCTGAACTAGATTCTTCATTCTGGACACCCAAAAATCTGTTCTCTTCCTGGTATTAAGGTGAAATTTTCCTTGAAAAACAACGCAGAAGGGAGTGTTCTTACTAGGTATTCTCACTTGTTTGCACTGTATTTCAAGAACTGCTGTTTTTAGACCACTAAGATTTGTTTTTTTCTTTCTTTCCTTACATTCACAAGACAATATTAGATGTTGATTAAAACCAGTTCAATCAACTGGAAAGGTTCCATCAACATCAGCATCACAAAAACAGGCCCTGAGACCTGCAGTGCTGAAGAAGAAAAGGAGGGTCCTTTAAAATAATCCAAGCAGAAAAAAAAAGTGCAAAAATAGGTATTCATGAAATGTTATTGTCCAAGATAGAATAGTAGAGGCTGAGGAGAACAAACAATATAAATAGAGAACACATTTTCCCTTGTGTGCTTCACAATAGCTCAGATTCTTTAAAAAAAAGAATAGGTAGTAAGATAAGACATGCATGCCTGATACTGAAGAAAAGACTGTTTGTACCCAGCATGCTGGATAAATTGTTCTAGAACAGTTCAGCCATGTCAAGAAGTGACCCTTTCATGCTGCTGAGGTCAATTAGACCCATAGCCAATGTTAGTCATAAAGGTCATCACTACTCATATATTTGAAATAAATTCACCTGTTTTCTCCTAGAACTTCACAAACTTAGCACAGGTAGGAGATTTTAAGTGTGATATGCTATGGTTGGCATGTGTTTTATTGATGGATCAAGAGCTGCAGGCAATATTTGGCCCAGTCCTAAGACTATCACAAAGCCTGTATGCTGCTGCTGCAGCCCCCAATTACAGGTAGAAGCAGGAGTGTGACAGATGTATCAACAAAAGGGGAGGCCTGACCCCTAAACTCCTAATGTTTGGTTAAAATTTCACTTTACTCCTGGTGTTCAAGACAATATTTGTTTTAATTTTAACCTGGTCTCTGCAAGAGCCCCTAAACGTAGCAATGAAAAATTCAAATAAGCCTATTCCCATAGAAATTCATTATACAGGTGCATCTTATGAAGTAGTTTACTTGAACAGGAAAAACAACAACAATGCATTAAGATGTAAATTAAATGCATGATTGCAGTTAGTCTTCCACTCAAGCAATTCCCATTATTATTTTGACTTACTGATCAACAGAGAAATGCTGGAAAGCAGAAGCTTTTAAACATCTGCTAATCGATAATAGTATTTCTCTAATTCCATAGTTTTGTTTAAAAATATTGATTTCAGGGGGCATTTATAACTAAAATTATCTGATGCTAGCATTGAAATAGGGATGGAGCTCGCTGTGGCAAAAATTAGATAAATAGTTTTGCGGTCCTCACCTGTGTGCATAAAGAGTGAAACAAACAAATAAATAGGAACAGTTGAAACAGCCTGTGGGAGTTGCTTCACAGATTCACCTTTTTCCAAATTTATAAGCTGCTCTTTTGTGACAGTTGCCTTGCAGAGAAGGCTTAGCTGGAATGCCTCTCACACAATGTGAAAGAAATAACATTCAGCTATACTATGATCCCCAATGTTACTTCACAACAGCTCTGGCAAAGAGTCCCATTTCTTACAGAATTGTTGCCTGCAGACAGTGAGGTTTCTGTTCCTGAGGTTGCCTTGTTTTTCTAAATTAGACCTATGTGTAATTATGCCCACACTTCCATTGCATACACTGACTAGGCAGGATCCCTGTCCAGAGCAGAGGAAAACTCAGGGCAGGCAGTGGAATTATATCATTTTAAACAAGCTGTAGCTTTGTCTCATGATGTCTAGTGAGCAATATGCACCATTGCTAATTGGCTGTCTGGTCTCATCTGCCCACAGCTGAAAGATAAAAGTGTAAAAGAAACACCTCTAGCATTTAAGGCCAGAAGACACTAAAATTAAATTCATTTTCATGACATTTTTTTCCCACTGTTTTCAGAACCTGAATAGTGAGTAGATTTCTCTTGAACCTTTTTAAGAAATTTCCTGTAGGAGCTTCCTCTCCCAATGAACTCATTGAAACTCTACCCACTTAAAAAGGAAAAAAATATGAATAAATAAATAAAGCACCTTGGAAATCATGGATCCCTTTTGTGTTCCACAGTTTGCCAGCAGTTAATGACATTACAATGGCTTAGGTGAGAGGGTAACAGTATATCCAGTACTCAATAGAGAAACAAAGAGAATGGAGAGGGAGGGAAAACAGCCTTTTCTTCAGTGAACAAAAATGATGACAGCGATCAAAGTGAAGCTAAATCAAAATGTGCTAGGAACCTGTAACATTTGCAAAAAATTTGAAGAACACAGGTACTCCTGTGCTGAAGCTGGGCCATCTGATTTTCAAGACTTTCTATTAACTGCACCTGCCAATGATTATTCATTGAGAAAATTTTGTATTCGTACTAGAACTGAAGTGATTGTACTGTGGACTTACTGTCCTGCCTCAAGAGTGCTCTGGTAGAGTTGAAGGCTTGAACAAGCAGTGCTGAAACAGAGGCTGGAAGCACCTTCCTGTGCTGCTGGAGTACAAGGGAGGCAGAGGGTGCTGAACATCCCGCACTTGTGTTCCTCTGCTGCGTGCACACAGCTCTTGTTTACTTTGAACAATGACTTCTGGCTTACAGTTTGAGAGCCACCCCAGGCCTCTTTCTCTTCCCAAGCCAGGACACCCAGTTCTCTGCAGCACTGAGCTGCAGGAGCCAGCACAGGCAGTGTCCCATTTCAGAGGCCCTATCAGTGCTACCCTTCCCACCTCCTCTCCTCCCAACATCCATGGTCACACAGCTGTGAGCAACCCTCATTGAACAGGCACTAAGGCAGGAGAAGCAAATGAGGTCTTTTTTAGCCCATAATAGCTGGAGGAACTGAAAGGAGGCTGAGGGGCACAGACTGGAGAAAGATCCGATGTCCAGCTGCCTGTATTGACAGGGAACTGACAGAGGAGATGGAGCCCTACTCTCCCATCAGTGTCTGGCAGGATGAGACACTGCAGCTGAAAGCTGAAACGAGAGTCAGACTGGACATAAAGAGCAATATATTGTCCATGAGGGCAGGCAGGCAGTGGAAGAAATCATCAGACAGGCTGTGTGGGCTCTGTTGCTGGAGGCTTTCAAGAGCTGCCTGGACAAAGGCTTGAGTAACATGGTCTGGTGTCACAGGGGACCCTGCTTTGAGCTGGAGCTTGGACGACAGACCTCTTGATATCCAGCCCGACCTAAATGTCTGTACAGCCCTTTTGAAGGAAGTAAATTCAAGGCTTAGGTTTACATAAAGGCCTGCCTTCTCTCTGGTGCATAGGAGATGTGATTTCAGGACAAAGCAGATATTTTCTTCTTCAAAGTACTCCCACTCCTGCATGCTCTGTGAAGGTGAAGGCACCCTGGACCCTTGTGTGGGAGCAGATGAGGAGCTTTCAGAAGACCAGGTCATGCTGTTTTGAATCATGGGCAAGTTCTGGCTGCTGCCACATGCACGGTGACCTCGCTGTAGCTCAGTGCAAGATCTTCTTGGCTTTGCCAGGCAGTCATGCCATTTGTTGCTGACAAAACGGAACCTAGACCTGTTACAGGCAAAAGCCTTAGAGGCTTAACTTTTTAATGGCAAGATTCTCAGCAAACACTTATCTCTTAACACAATCAAAATACATTTTTAAGGCACCTCTGATATACAGTATTTAAAAAAGGCCTCCACACAAAAAGTACTTGCAGATGTCTACACACCCTGTCAATTAAATGTAAATAGACATAAAACTACTTATGAGGAAAATACAGTGTATTTTGGAACAGCTCATAATTTAAGATCAGAAAAACTGAGAGTCACTGTAGGACTCACAGCGTGTCACTGGTTTGAATTCATGTAACTGTTAAAGTTGGTTGTCCCAATTCAGCAATGCTCAGCATGTCTCAGTGCTATTTCTCACCTATCTTGTTGATCCCACCACTGCACTTAATGTCCTTGCCATGATTTGCCACAGAATCATAACATGGTTTGGGTTGGAAGGGGACCTGGAAGATCATCTATTTCCAACCCCTCTGTTGCGAGCAGGAATGCCTTCAAATAGACCAGGCTTAGAAAAACTAAGAAACCAAAAAGCTGGAGGCTCTAAAAGGCAAAGTGGTTTCAGCACCAAGGCCAAAACAAAACCAAAACAGTGTCAAGGGAAATTTGAATTAGTTTTCTGTCCACTTTATTTATTTGGTGCGTGAATACAGGTCCTCATGTTCCTGAAACAGATTCTGAACACAAACATATTCTTTGATAAACCTGAAAATAAGTGAAGGGGCTTTCCACAGTTCAGGCCAGAAAGATATAATTTTATATATAAGATTTTGAAATCTCTCTTTAGAAAATAGTCTTCTTTTAAAGCCCTAGATCAGTGTCATCAGTGGACAATACAATTATTACCATTTGTGACTCTTAATTTTTACATATATTTTGTCTNTCAGGAAAAGGTTTTCCACCCAGAGGGTGGCTGGCCCTGGAACAGGCTCCCCAGAGAAGTGGTCACAGCAATAAACCTGACCGAGCTCTAGAAGAGTTTGGGCAATGTTCTCAGGCACATGGTGGGATTCCTGGGGCTGTCCTGTCTGTGCAGGGCCCAAAGTCGGACTCAACAATCCTAATGGGTCCCTTCCAGCTCAGCTCATTCTGTGATCTGTGAAGACAATGCACTCTGCAAGGGTGAGGAGGGAGCTATCCCTGACAAGCACAGAACACGATCACCTGGAAACTTCAGGCGAGGTATGAGTCACGTTTCAAAACCCAAACCCAGCTCTGCAGTGCACCCATCCATCAAGGACCCCTGCGGGTGGGGAAGCTGCCCACCAGCACACACCCGGGGGTGCTCAAAGCAGGTTTGAGGGAGGTTCTGGGGTGCAGCTGGCTCTGCCTCCCCGGCTGTAGGGGCCGAGGGCTGGAGGCTGGCGGGCGCTGCCTGGCTGGTACCCACACGCTGGCTGTGCGGCTCTGTGCTAGCTCCATCAGACAAACTCCAAGCATGCGTGTGGGGATCCCACAGAGCAGCACAACCATCTAACAGAGCTGGGTATAACATGTAAGGGAGCCTAATACCTTTGAGGCTGAGAAAATTACCACTCATTATGCTAAGTAATGCCTTATATCAGCATGTAAATAACTTTTCTTTGTAAGCAATCACCAAAGCATTCTCAACAGAAAATTAATACATCTGATTTGTTTATGTATTCACCTAATTTAGAGTAGAAAGATTTTTAAACTGAAACTAGATATGAAAGTGTGTCACCAAAGTTTTTCTGACCTATGTGTACATTTATATTTATACTTATACAGACACACACACACAATTACATGTTCTGTCTCTGTGATAGGCTGAACCAGATAAGATGTTAAATATACAGTCCTGTGCTGTATATTTCAAGAGATTTCACTCATCTTCCTATTTCTGACAGCCACAGTTTTGGTGGGAAATTAAAAGTTAATGTCAGTTTGGGTTTTTTTTTGTCATTTTGTCTTTTTCCTTATCAGCAGTGCCTCCAAGGCATACTAAAGCATTCTGAAAGTGACCTTCATTTTACTCATATCATCCTGACACAAGTGATTTAGCCTCCGTACTTGTAGGAGTAAACATAAGAAACACCCACAGACTGACAAATATTTCATCAGAATTCAGCCACGCATTTGTTGCTGGGCATGGAGGGGAGGGTGTGTTGGATGATGACCTCATTTAGTAAGGCATCATCATTTAAGTTCACCACCACTATATGGATGCTACCACTGCCTTTTGCACTCTCAACCCCAATCTTCTTGTCCTCCTTTGAGGGTTTCTATATTTTGTGGCACATACCAGGTGCACCTACCATGCGCTGATGTTGCTGTGATTTCCCAGATGGACGCAGATCTTTTAATCAAATCTGACTAGGACAAGGATTTTCCCATTTTCAAACCTGTTCCCAGATCAAACAGGCAAGCAAATTTTGAATGCATAAAGAGATAGAAGCTTGACACATAATTTAGGGAGGAGCACAGCCATGCAGCCAGCTCTGCTGGGGCTTATTTTTCCCAGGACAGTAGTGGCACCACTGCTCACAATTGCCAAAAACTCTGGGTCATTAAATCCAGTGGGGAAATCTGTGCACTCCCAGCTACTCTCATATAGAAGTCCTTTGCTGGACTGGAGTCTGGAGGGCAGTTGAAACAGCTTTCAATGTATTAATTACTTGTGACTTGCACTTGTGAGGTAGTGTGGTAGCTTAATAGATACAGTACAAATGTGAAAAGCAATAGAGATGGGAAAAAAAAAAGATGGAGATAAAGGCTTTACTCATTAACTGGGGAAAAAATCTTAAGAAAAGGAAACAAAAATCTGGCATGTAGCAACAAACTGAGTCAAACAGGCTCCTGAAGATATAGGACAACTTTTTCTGAAAGAACTTAATACTCAAAGCACAGGAGAATATGTTCTGGGTTTTACAAAAGAGATATCACAGGATTATCAAGAAAGGTGACTTCAGCAATACCATAGCATAGAGACCTGGGCTAGGAAACCATGTGAAAAAGTAAAAGACTATTGTGGCAGACAGAGTAAAGGCCATGAGGTTACAGATACAGAAGGAAGGACACATGCACTGGAGATGCTTTTGGTGTAGTTTTGAAAAATAGAGTGTATATAAAAAATAATGAAAAAAACACCTCAGAGACACCACATTCAAGAAAAGCTTAAAACAGCACTCAACTAGCGACCAAATGAAAGCTCAGCTTTGACTGCAGATGCCCCCACAAACAATTTGCCTGTGTTAGGTGAGGGCACACATACCCCCCTCACTCCTGGGCAGAGAGTTGCTACAGCACTCATCTGCATGGCACCAAAATTACTGGATTTTTGAAAGAACTTCATCATGTCCACAGGAGAATGGGCAATAGCTAGTTCTTCCACCTGGCTTGGTGGTTTACTGTGTGCTCACAGCTGCCCGTGATGTTGTGCCACATCTCTGTGCATCACGTCCTCTGCTGACTCCACAGCAGACAAGAACTAACCCAACTGGAAGTGCCTGCTCACTCCTGGCTTGGCAAGAGTGCCCCAGGTGACTCCCTGGACACAGAGTCAAAGCAAGAAGCTTACAGAATTGACCCGCTGCTCATGTAAGTCTGTCTCCTCTTTGCTAAGAGGATCTCCCATCTTCTGCTGAAAGCTTTGATAGAGGGTGCAGAGTTCACGTCTCTCAAAAATACCTCGTCATGTAGCACCCTTCTGTCCCTTACAGTGGAAAACAAAAATCATGTGGGTTCATGTGAACCTCTCTTTCTGACTCACACTTACCCACTGCCAGGCCTTTGCACGCTGCTGTGGATCTTGACAAACTATTCTCATTTTCACTTCAGATCTATGTTTTGACTCAACACTAGCAGAAAAATAGGTCACAGAAAAATGACCTGGATATTCAACCACTTAAAGAAGATTTCTCACTGAATTTCAGGGGAGAAAAAAAATAGGCACTGATCATTTAAAAATAAAATAAAAATTAAGGAAATCTTCCAAACAGCAGGAGCTATTGGGGACCCATTACAACAAAACTGATACAAAAAAAAATCAGGTGACTTGGATTTACATTTAGTTTAGCACACTTTAAATGCAGATCTACCATACATGGGAAACATTTTCATTGCAAAATGCAATGACAGTTTTATCATTCAACAATACTGCGTGTGGGTTTTATCAAGGAAAAAAGACCACCTTGTGAAAAACATTTTGAAGAGATTATATCTACCAGATTATACCTACTCTCAGTATGGTGAGAACAGGATTCAAGACATGACCACACAGATACAGCAGTTAGGAACATGAGTCAACTTCATGAACTTAAAAGAGATTGCACAAAAGCTTAAAGTATTTGGAGGACATGAGGCTAAATCAGTTGATCCCCTGAAAACCTGAAGTCTTTGGTTGCAAAGCCTCTTGTTACTATTTTGACATATTTGGAAGGAAACAAAAAGTCCTAGCAACGAGCCCAGCAGGTATGTAGGTGTCATGTCAGCGAGCAGGAGGATGTACTTCAATCCTGCTGCAAGGACCAGCATATCAGAAAGCAAGGAAATGGAAGGGATTTCCCAAATCAGGGCACAGAGTGTGCACACACAGAGCCATTTGGTGTTTCAGCACACAGCTGCTGTGGGAACACCTCTGTGCTTGTGTGTGCTCTCCCCATCAACACAGACAGGTCTCCTGCAGCAACAGGAACTGTCAGGAGAAGGAATCAAAGTTGGAGTTTGGGGATTGTTTGTTTGTTTTTAAAACTCAAACTTAGTCTTGGCTTTGTGTACTTGAACCAGAATCCAATTTCTATTAATCCAGTTAGGGATCAAAACCAGAGCCTGTAACTAATCTGTGTAATTTACCTTGTAGCTTTAGTTTTGAATATTATATTCCTCCAACAAATACTTGTTTGCAGAAATTGTTTAGCAAATCCTCCTATGCAGCACATAAATCAAACTGAAGTGGGAGCAAAACTAATGAAGGACTAATAGCCAACAAATTAGTCACTGAGCTCTATCCAATGCCTGCTCTCCAACACAACAAAGTACTACATATGAATAATGATGATAGTTCTTTCCGCTCTCCTTGTTTTGTTTTCTTTTAAGAGAGAGGTTTGGTTGATATACCATCATCTCACTAGTTAAAACATCTTTAATTGCATTATATCTACACTTTATGCATACATATCTCTGAAATACAAGAACATACAAACACAGAGTCTGTATTTTCACCTCCATTTTGAAGACATCATCTACAAAATCTTATTTTGTAAGCCCTTGACTTTCTGAATGGTTTCCTTTTCTTTCTCTGATACCTGTCACATTCCTAAAGGGTTTATGCTTTGTAAAGGGCCAATAATACTTCAAAAGCTATAATTTCAAATATTTTGACATATACATATAGCACTCAAATCCAACTCAATTTGATCTGAAAATTTCAGATCAACTCCCTTAGGAATTACTTTTAAAAATTAGATTTATAGGTGAAAGAGCAGAATAAATTATATTTAAGAGCTCATCTAATACATAAAAAAATAATAGCTAACTTTATTGAAAAATCATATTTACAGCCCATGTAATAGATTAAAAATTCAAACCAGCCTTATTAATGCTTTTGGTTTTTCCTCTTTCTTCCATATTCCTTCCATTTGCTTCACTCTTTGCATCCATGCCTCTTTTCTCTCTTGTTGAACTAATTCTGCATACCTCCATACATAAAAATTCCCCTTCTTAAAAGCCTTCTCTTGTTGCTTCCCTCTGTCTTTTGAACTATTTTCAGCCCTTTTTCCTTGGCCTGTCCTCTGTGGTCTCCCCCAGGTCCGGGACCAGCCTGCACAGGATGCTCTTGCACAGGGTGGACTCCTGTGGCAGCCCTGTGGCACCACAGGGCAGGTTGTCCCTGCAGGGTGCCCTGGCCATGCTGCTGCCAGCCCTCCAGGCTGGTTTTGGGTCAGGAGCACCAGCTGCACCCACAGGTTTCCTTCTGCATGGGGGCAGGGAGGGAGCCCCTTTCTCGACCCCAGCAAGGGAGGAACTGTGAGGGAAGATGCTGTGGACTACCCCAGCCCTGCAGACACAAGAGTTGAATCTCAGGCTCCAGTTTCAAGATTTATTCTTTCAGTCCTTGTCTTGCTCTAGCTCTGATTTAATTTTCTCTTGACAGACCCATTCTGCACCTCCTGTATTGTCTCACAAAAAGGCACAAGCTTTAGTGGCAGCTTTGAGCTGCAAGCCCTCTGTTATTACATGACCTGCAGGAACACAGGAAGCATCTCCCTTTTGGAGAGGGACTTGTCTGCCCATAGTCTGGAACATGTTTCATACATGAGGATGATTTCAGAAACTCATGAAGCATGCTCAGAAAGAGGGGCTGGGTGGTTGTGCCCACCTAAGCTCTGAGGCCACAAACACCACCAGCTCTAAGACACTGCCTCTGCTTTGAAGGGATACAGAGTCATCAAGAGTGGCACTTCCCTACTGAGCTGAATCCTCATGGAGGTGTGCCAGTTTTGCAAAATGTTGCCTGGAACTGGGCTGAGTTCAGCTTCAGGCTGACCAGAATCCAATATGTTGTTCTTTGTCTCTCGCCCTCCCAGTAAAAGCTCTTCTTGTACACTTGCAGGCATGGTGGTGTTTGCCACACCGGCTTTGTAGGCAAGAGCCTCTAGTAGCAGTTTCCATACACATAAGAAGGAGCTGGAGATCACTAAGCCAGAGAACTGTCTTCATGCTCAGCCTCAATGAAAGCCCTGCTAGCTTGTCTATTTATGGCATGTCCAAGCCACCCATGACCATGGCAGCTAAGCACAGAGGGGACAACGCTGCAGACTGGAGCAGATCAGCAGCACCTGTAAGACACAACCACAAGACTGTATGCCACATCCTGCCCTGGCTGCTGCCATGACCCATTTATGATTCCTACCTGAAAGCTGTGCACTACGGAAAAGTTTTATTAACATACCCAAACTGCGCTCTGCAAAGGTCTTACACTAGCAACACAGGAAGCCAGAACATAAAAGCGGGCCAGAAAAAGGCAAAACAATATTCAAACTAAAATAGAAAACAAATCTCATTGAAATTAATGCTGTAAAATACACTACAGTTAGCCAACCTAAGAAGAATGCATTCAGCTCACACCGTTCCTCAAACACCTTCAAAGGGGACAAAAAGAACACATTTGAAGTACATACAGAAGCAGCTCAGGTTTGTCATCAGCACAGAAAACTGAAGAGTGTGAATTTGGTCCAAAATCAAAACCACAGGTCAGAAGGCAGGTGCTCTCATGAGGGAAACAAATACTCTAAGAGTTTTCAGTCTCCCTCCAGCTCATTGACCTAAGTTACATTTATTCTTCCTTTTATATGCATTGACATTACATCAACAGAAAGTTAAACACGTTACCAATACTTAATATTTTCTTTGGCCATTTCCAATGGGGTGCACATGATCTGACATCCAGACACTGTCGAGTATAGAACTGTAGTGACCCATTTCTGTAAGAATTAACACCTGTGACCAAAGAGGGAAACACCACCATTTGTGAACAAACAAGTCAGAAATGCCTTCTTGAAGGTTTCCTGAACATAATAAAAGTCTAAAATTATAATAAGGCTTTCCTTTTTCTTAGCGGGACTGACCTTTTCCCCACACAGCAGATAAAGAGACTGATCTCTGTTGATCACACATTCTTATAAAATTTGGGAAAGACACAGCATATGAAACCTGAGGTGCCAAAGGTCCAGGGTGGTTTCTACAGCCTGTGACACCCCAGTTTCCTAAGCAAATCCATCAGACTTGCACTCCCTGCCCAAAGTAGCTACAGGTCTTTGGACACAAGTGGAAGATATCCTAACCCCGATCAACCCCTCTTTCTGCCTCTCTTACTAGGAAAAGAGATTAACTGGTGGGATAAGCAGACATTGTTTACTCTTCTGAAGCCATGCAGAAAAGATTAAGGCCAAACACCCATGGCAGGGGGGTTGGAACTAGATGAACTTCAAGGTCCCATTTCATGATTCTGTGAAGGCTTTAGTAAGTGGGAACCTAAAGTCAGTAAGCCCATACAGAGGCACTTAAATGATCTGATTTTCTTTTTCTTTTTTTAAACCACTGATCTCCCTGTAGCTCTGTGAATGAATACCCTCTGATAATTCAACCTTTAGATGTCTTGAGCCAAGATTTGAAGTGTTATTTGAGTAAGAAAATTACCCTATGGAAAAATTTAAAGTCTGGAAAGAGTTAAAAATAGACACCAGCACACCTATAATACCAACTGAGTCAAAACTCCAAGCAAAGCAAAAGAGCAAGGAGAAGGAACAGTGAAATATTAAATGCAGTTGCTTCTTCTATTTGCAGATTAATAATTCAAGACCTATATTTATTTATTCATACTAATTGACCGAAGAAGTTATGCTGTGGAATAGCTGAAGAGAAACTAATTGCTGTCTCATTTTATTTTAATAGTATATTAAAACGCAGGCTAGACTGAAGACCTCTTCTCGACTTGTGCTGATGTTATCTGCCCTGAGACACTGGCAACTGGCCAGGGACTTGCCTACACTGATATTTAGGGCTAACCTTAGGAGTCAGATTAGGGGATTGTGCCTTTGGCTATAATGGACCACAAATATGAAGCTCATTTCTTTTTGAGATCAATCTTTTCTCCTTTCCATTTTTTATTTTTCCACTTAGGTTGTGTTATCATTTGTTCAGCCTGTGCAAAGGGCCCTTCAAGTAGATGCAAATGAATTTTGCAAAACCCACACAGGACCCCTTAATACCACTGGAATAATTGGCGCTTAACTCCAGCGAGTCCTGCAGCACACTAAATGCAGGCATTCCCAAGCATTTCTACAGGCTCATATCTAACATTCCCACAAGAAAATGAGACAAAAAAGGTGCAATATGCATTCTGCTATAGAGTCCTCTGTCAGCTCCTGATCCTTCAGTGTGCTCCACACACAATTTCCATGCTCTCCTAGTAACTATATTGATGGCACTCACTTTGGTGTGGAGAGGCCTTTTTCTTCTCCCTCCCCTCAACACACCCTTCCCATCTCCCACCCCAGCCCAACTCCTCCACGTTCCCAGCCTCTTTCATTGGCAGGAAGGCTCCTACCATGGCTAATGGTGGACACCTCATGCACAGCAGCTCTTCTGCTCAGCCGCCCTCCCCAGGGGCATCACCTCTGCTGCCACAGCATGGCAGGCAGAAGGACAGAGCTACAGGCCCTGCACCATGGGCCTAGGCACAGGAACCAACAAGCCACACTAAAAATACATTCCAGTATCTCATCTCACACACATTTGTGGTCATGCTGCTCTAGGTACACCACGCAAAACCCCCCTCACCAGAACAGCACATGCAGGGCACCAGCAACAGCAGCACAAGGGGGGATAGGAAAGTCCCCCTGCATTCAGAGCCCAGCATTTAGGCTGGTTCACCCCACACAGCCAAACAACAAACCACTCAACTGGAGTCCTGGCAATTTACATACCCTTTGCATAGATACAAATAAGCTCAGAAGGTGAAAGGCAACAGAGGAGCAGGTCCTTTAAGTGCAGATGCTTTAATCTTGGAGTTTGCTAAGGACAGATGTAAAGGCAGTTTACAATCCCAGTTGTGCACATTCCTCCTTTGAAGCTCTGCCCCTCTCCCAGCCCAAACTTCGCCATTTAGCACTCTCATTACCTTGTAAGGTCTGCTCCTCCCTTCAGCATTTCGTCCCTCTGCAGAGCAGCAAGCGGTTTCCCTCCCTTCCCAGGAATCTTAATTAACACACTTTTTCCCTGTGTGTCTGTTTCCCCCACACACTCCTTCAGACATACCAATAGCTTCACTCAGGTTTGTTTCAATGCTTTCAAAGTTATCTTTAATTGCATTTTTGTTTTGCATAGGTCACAAGCTGACCTTCACACAAAACATAGTGCGCATCAGAATTTGAGGGCTCGTTTTGTCTGCACTGGGTAGCATGCAGAGCTACACCTCTACTGCTAAAATTTGGACAGAGATGGCATTGGCTCTTTTAAACTATGATGATTCCATACTTACAATAATCTAGCAACAGCTTTCATTCCTCTATACATATTCACATGATGTGAAATCTTCCTGTCATCTTTCTAGACCTAATACCTCACTGACTGACCCAAAAACCCTTTCCTGATTCTTCATCATTTGATTTCCTCTTAGCCAGCTGATTCACATCTGTTCAAAAGATCACTCCACTAGGAGTGCATATAATAATTTAAAGAGGGAAGAACCTCTTCCTGTCTGAGGTCCAGATGGGACCTGAGGGAGGATGGATGGATGGATGGATGGATGGATGGATGGATGGATGGATGGATGGATGGATGGATGGATGGATGGATACAAACTAAGCATGTTCCATGGCTCTGAATTTGAGCTTGCCAGATCAGCAAGCAGGCAGAACAAATGCAGGACAGCTTGTACAGTCATATAAACTTGCTTCCACACATATCTTATCACCCTTTTGGTTTTAAGCATGTCTTGTTGCTTTTTTCCTTTGACCTCTGGGAGCCTCAGCAACCTTCCCTAGGAATTGCTCTAGTGGGAGCAAAGAGTTGCCACCTCTGCCTCTGGAGCCCTGTGTTATCTCCCTTCGGACACCAGCAAGGGGATGAAGACTCTGGAAATTCATCCAGGAGGCAAATAAATAACCTAAAATCCCTCTGACCTACAACTTCTGTGCAAAACCTTGGCAACAGCTCTCCCCCAGGACCCAAAATGACCACTGAGTGGGGCCGGGGAGGGCCTGGGGAGCAGCTCTGTGCTCTCCCCTGGGTTGTGCCCTGCTGACAAATGAGACCTTGACTTCCAAGTCCCTGTAAAATCAGCCAACAAAAACAAGTTATTAGGGGTATATTCAGCCACAGAAAGCAGATTACAAATTACCCACATGCAGCACTTGGAAACAAGATTATTTGTGACATAACAGATTGTCACCATTGTAATCCAGAGCCTGTAAACACTTCTTAGTCGTCCACAGGCAAATGCAAATCTGTGCTAGTGTTGCTGTTTTTAGGTAGAGGTGATCTCAAAATACCAGATGCTAACATCTGAACCCTTTTCTGTGCCACTAATACTGTTCCCTGAATGCTTTCCCTGCTGACCTTAACCTGAATGTTGCCTGCACCTTCAATGGCCCTAAGACTGCATCACTGGAGAATTCTTTTATAAATCAAAATTAGGCACTATAATAGTAAGTGGAATTTTAGAGGGGAAAAATTATTTCTGAAATCATATTAAGTAAACTTGATTAACCTGTCATTATTGCCAAGAACCTGTTGACTGTATTGTTAAATGAATAGAAAAAATAATAATTAAAGTCAGAAATCAACATTTTATAGCCAGCACATAAGGCATCTTCAAACAGTTGCTCTACCACCTCATTCCCAAATTAATACATTTTGAGGGCTGACTGATTCCAGGGTGGCATCTCAGGACTGTAACAAACTTCAGAATCACACACCAACAGCAAACCCCTGCAGAGCACCCAACTCTTTCCAAGACATCCTGTAAAGCTGAATGTGAAATCAGAAGCACCTGCAGGGGATAGACTGGATGCACGGACACCGTGCCACCGGGATGTGAGCAACAGTTTCACTGCAAAGTTGTGGATTGGCAGCTGTGCAAACACAGACAATTTCCCTTAAAGATGAGGGAGTCTGCCCTGTCCCGGGCGACCCCACAGTGTGTAAGAAGTCCTGTTTTCCAGCCCGCCTTGCTGAAGAAGCAGTCTGGAGTTATCAGCTTGTGTTCCCAAGGCAGTTTATTAGTTTCTTATCAAAAGTAGATTTCTCTGCCCTGGTGTGGACAACACAGCAAGGTGTCCAGAGTCACACTGCCCACCCCCAGGTCAGCTTCATCCCTTTATACTATCACCTGAATAACCTTTATTTACAACTACTTTCCAATGACTATCACCTATGTTAGACAGTGTCTTTCTACTCTAAACCAATCCAAAAGTGCCACCATCACCAAGAAGATGGAGGTTATGAAGAAGAACAAAGAAGAACAAAGAAACACCCTGTTTCCTCCATGTCAAGCCTCAGAACCCCCTGGACACATCTTCAAACCCCCCCTGGACATACACTCAATTTTTTTCTTTTAACTTATAACTACTACTATTTTTCTATCTAAACTTTTGTGACCTGTAATTCTTCATATAAAGTTGGTAACTTGTTCCATGGATTAAAATCAAAGCCACAGGCATTCTCAGTGTCAATCCAATGTCTCTGACACCTCTGGCAAGGCTGAAAAGCCTCTTGACCGGGGTTCTGGTCATTCAGAGGTGTCATAGGAACCCTCTGGGTTCCAACAAAAGAAAGTTAGCAAGAGCCAAGGCAACAAGGGACTCTGCAGGGCAACACAACACAAACATGGAGGGGATAATAATACCTGTTCAGTAAAACAGATATTACTTGGTTGTCAAAGTGGTGAGGCAGGAAGCAAAGGCTGCCAACCAAGGCTTTGGCACTCATTATGAAATTAGGATAGCAACAACAGTCTTGAAGGCGTTTTCCAGCAATCACTCTGTGCCCTCACCCACACACTGCCCATCTCTTGGGAGCAGAAGATTCCAGCAAGCTTATAAATGAAGAGCTGGTTCCTGCTCAACTCACAGAACCAGAGTTGGGCTCAGCACTCTGAGAACAGTAGCACTTTCTTGTGTTTTCATTATTCAAGCTTTATGGAAAATTTTGCATGACACCAAGAAGATGCAGGAACATGAGAATTATGTTCTTAAGCCATAATTAAGTCACAGTGAAACACTCACATGGCATATGCATTTGCAGAAGTAATGGGCCATAAGAAAAGGTCTCCTGTACAAGTCCCTTAAAAGGCTGATAAATTCCTTCTGTCTCAGAGATTCTGGCACAGAGTTATCCTCAAAAGGGGTGTGAGCAGAGTGAAGGGTCATAGTAGTTAACTCCAAAACAAGAGTACATCCATGTTCTGTTGTACCAACTGCTGGCTTGAGAGACAAGGCAATACCTGTGTTCTTACAAGGAATTTCTCATTTACTTGCTTGATACTAGTGTTAATACATTTGTAAACCTGAAGAAACTCAAGCAACCCACTGTAGGGAACAACAAAATACTTAAATTGCATGCAAGATTTTTGGATAATGCACATATATGTCACTTTGGATCTCATTATCACCCCCAGTTCAAGAAAAGTTCAAAACTTGTACATCCGTGTTTCTTATTATTCAGAGCACACAACACAACTGATGCCACCTGAAAGCAGCGCAGCAAGGAATACATTTTTCAGCTACCTGGAAGTTTTCCTCCTGAACTCATTGTTTCTTGGCCTGGCCCCTGGTAGCAGGTGCCAGGAGCCTCACAGGGCCAGCGTTCTGTCTGAGGGGTGCCGTGACACATGCCTGGCCCTCTCTGCAGGGGCAGCTGGGTGGCTCTTTCTGCAGCTGAACCAGGGCAGGACCTTTCTGCTGCTGCCCAAGGATTCCCCTCCACTGGGAGGTTTCTCCCAGAGCCAGGTTGGCTGGCAGCATCAGGAAACAGTCCCAACGTGCTGTGAAACTAGGGCCGTAATATGTTAATGTGAAGACTTTTCCCAAGTAATCTTTACCATCTGTTGTCTCACACTGATGTTAGTATTAATAATTTATAGGCCTTCTCCTAAGGCTGAGAAGGAAGCAGAATGCTAAGCTCTAAGACAGAGACAGTATCTTTTTTTTTTTTTTTTTTAATGAGGTTGATGCTGCTTCATAGGATCGCTTTGCCCAGGGAATATATGGTGCTCTTCAGCTTTCTGCTGTTGTTGCTTTTGTAAGCCTTTTACTGAAAATAGCAGGGGCAAGATATTTATTTTAGTCCATTCTTCTGTTGCTTCTTTCCTTCTAAAATAAGGCATACATCCTATCTGGTACATAGGCAAAGTGCACGTAAAGGTCAGAGGCAAAGCATAAGCTGACAATTTAAGTCGCATTATAGGATGCAGTCACTGCCAGGCAAGAGCAGGCAGGGCTCCTTCTTGTGCTGTCCAAGGCACTGTTAGGCTGAAGGAGCACAGTTGTGCTACCAGTTTAAGCCAGCAGAATCTCCTTGCTATATTTAACCTTGATTTCCTCAGAGACCAAATATGCAAATGACAAAATGCAATGCATGGCAAACACTGCTTTCATGAGGGAGAGCTAAGTTATAGTCCCAAACAATCAAATCAGCCTTTCCTACTCACAAGGCTTCACTTTAATCCCTTATTAACAGGATTAATAGCAGACTTACAGTTCATACCATCTTACTCCCCTTTTACACAAACCAATCTAGCTGCTTTCACAGAGGGACAGGTGGATTAATAGTCTTAGTCAAAAACTATGGTGATAATGCAGAAAATCAGCCGAAGGGAGGGATTCCAGGGTGAAAACGGACAGCTGGAAGATTGCTATCAAAGCCATGCAGTGACTTCACCGGCAGAAAGAAATGTGAAATGCGTGGGAGACCCTTCTGCTTCTAAATTGAAAAACAAAACAAACCCCCTGAAAGATAAACAAGTACAGTAAAGGAATAAGGCTCTCTATTAATAAATGCTTACCAGAGGATAAACAAGTAAAGGGATAAAGAACCTGTGAAGCTCAGAAATGTGGAGGCATTCGCCGAAACATAACTCCACTAAGAAATGCAAAGCTCTGACAGACTGTTATACAATCTTTGATTTCTTTTAATAACAGTTGAAGGTCAGATGCCGCAGCTCTTCCTGGAAATCCTAAAAAGACTGGGTGGCTCCCCAAGTTAGAAAGGAACTGCCACATCGTATGTTGTGCAACACAGAACTATTGACTGAGGTATATTATATTACCTCCACCAGCTGACTCAGCCCCAGTTGTTATAAAAGGCTTTGGCACCCGGGCGAGCAGCACGTAGCAGTCACACGCCCAGGGGCGGCCGGACCCCGGGCGGGCTGGGGCTGGGCAAGGTCGGGGAGGTCAAGCTGATTTACCCCGGCCCCCCCAGCGCAGGGCTCAGCTGGGTTACCCGAGTTCACACCGACCTATTGACAGGCAGCGGCACTGCTTACTCATTACCGGATCAGCAGGGGACTGTCTGGGGCGGAAAAGTTAACTCTTCCCCCTCCCCGGTTATCCAAGAAAAGATCCTCGAGAAAGAGAACCAGGAAACTCAGGCTGGAGGTGCCCCCGCGGTTGAGCCGCTGCTGGGGTAGCTTTGCTGCTTAGAAAGGGAGTGGTAGAGGTAGGGGGGGAAAGAGAGGCTCTTCCCGAGCTGGGAATTCACTCTAAAAAGGCAGGAGAAATGACACCTGCAGCTAAGTTTTCACACGAGCAATTAATCCTTCATTCCCGACTCCTGTGTTAAGGTAATCAGGGATAAGGTAGGGAATGCACATTGTGGGGTAAAGCACGTTTCTCACCATGACCCAACCCAGGTGTCAGTCCGTTCTGATGCCTGTGCCCATGTTTTCACTCTCAGTTTTGCCAGTGTTCATGAAATTACTGCAAATATTGTAAGGGCACTTTTTTCCTAATAATTGAGACCTTTATTGTCCAGACCCCAGCTGGAGTCTTGTGGCCAGCTCTGGGCCCCCAGCACAAGCAGGACGTGGGCCTGGGGGAGTGAGTCCTGAGGAGGCACAAAGCTGGTCAGAGGGCTGGCACACCCCTCCCACAGAGAGGCTCAGGGATTTTGGCTTGTTCAGCATGAGGAACAGAAGGTGATGAGGAGAACTTAGGGCCCCTTCCAGGGCCTAAAGGGTGGGGAGGACCTGGCACAGGTTGCCCACAGAAGCTGTGGGTGCCCTATCCCTGGAAGTGTCCAAGGCCCGGTTGGATGGGGCTCTGAGAAACCTGGCATAGTGGAGCGTCTCCCTGCCCATGGCAGGGGGGGTTGGAACTTGATGATCTGTAAGGTCCTTTCAAACCCAAAACCATTCTGTGATTCTATGTGAAAACCTCAGCACATTTTTAGGATGACTTCCAGTGCTTGTGGCTTCAGCTTTTAGAGCCCATAATCAAGATTAAGCGTAAAAAGACTCCAAAAGGTGAGGGAGGGGGAATTACTGTTGGTGCCTCACAGCCCTGTTAGGCAGTACTATGATTTCCTGGTAATGGCATCCTAATTTATGACTTCTGAAGTTAGAAATCATCTAATATATCATCACAGTGCACTAAGAGATAATAAACCCAAATTATTTGATACTTAAACACAAAATAAAAATATTTCCGCAGTACAATAAAAAGTGCAATTCTCCCTTTTTTCCATCAAGTCAAAATCCTCTGTAAAGATAACAGTATCATTCTATCACAGAGAACAGATGGTGAATAGCAGGTATGCAAAATGTTCATACTACTCTTCTTTATTTCACCTTCCACTGTAATTATATTTCATGCCAGATTCCAAATGAAGTATTGAATTCATACATCAGAATTTGGTATAGATTAATTTTGCAAAGCTTTAAGCATTAGTTCAATTTTTTGACATTTTGAGTGTAATTCATACACATCTTAAAGCATGCCAGATACTTAGAGACACATCAAAAAATACAAAGGTCTTATCACAGTTTATAATCACAAATGAAATTCTCAAATAAACAATGAAATATAAGTAAAAAAGCAGTGCAGTTTGCTTGCATCTTGCTAATGCCTCCATTAATCTTCATTAGTAATTTCTAATATTAAGAGCAGAGAAAGCAGGATTTACAGCTCTTTTTGAAGAAGAGCCAACAGAAATTAGTTGGATTGGGCCAGTGGATCAGTACCAAGAATAAAGAAAAGACAGGACAGAGACTTTAAAAGTGGCAAATGAAAGGTTTCTGCAGATGAAGTGTACTAGATGGAGATACAGAAAAACATTAAGATGTGCATGTCCATGAAGGCAAGAGGCAAAAAAAATCAAATTTAATAGGAAGGTCAGCAAAAGAACTTAAAGAAGAATGGGATTTGATCCAAGTGAAAGGTAAGATAGAAATCAGCTTAGGAAAAATATGAGGAGCCAAAAGATAATGTATCACTTGTCTATAACTTTTGAGTGCTGGTATATTTGTTTGCTGGAGATGGTAGAGAAAATGCAATTGTGTGAGTGTTAAGACTGAATGACAGTGAAAAATTTGGATAAGAAACACTAAGTCAAAAAAAGAGGATATATTACAAGCTTAACGAGCGTCAAGGAAGAGAAGGAACTTTAAAGTGCTTGAGTTTCACAGTTTGTTGGCATGTGGTTTTCCTTCTGCAGAGGGATATTGAGGAAGTTCAGCTGGCAAGGGGAAGGCGAGCTGTGAGCAAAGCAGAGTGGAAATGAAGAAGTTAAATCGCTGAGCTTGTAACGGGTAGTTGAAGATGTGGAAGTGTGTCATGACACGGGAATGGAGGAAAACAAGAAGCGTTTGGCACTTCTGAAAGCTGGAGAACAGGTGGTTTTCAGGAAGGAAGGGTGTGCAGTCTCCCTACAACAGAAGGGAGGATGAGCTTGCTGGTGACTTTCCTGGAAATGCTGTAAGTCATTTCTACAGACGAGGGGGAAAAGAGAACAGATTTTACAGGGGGAGAGAGAATTGACTGAGTAAGGCCACAACAAGTGAGATTGTGGTTTGCTCTATTTTTTATTTTTTTATTTTCAACATGTTTAAGACATATGGAGGCAAAGAAAGGAAGCATATGGAGTGGCACTTGAAAATGGGGCTGGGGTCAAGAGAGATGGTAGGGGAAACAATAATATGTTTCAGAAGCAGAGAAGGATGGTTGAGGACATCTCATTGTTGCTTCATGCTCCTCCATCTGCCAACATCCATCTGTTGGTTTTTTGTTGTATGCTCAAATGTCAACTCCAGTAACTGTTTAATGTCAAATGGATAATCATGTCTGTCTCTCTTTCTCACTGATTTTTGGAGGAATATAAAAACTATATCTTCCACACAGCACTGGATGGGTGGGAAGGAAGGATCTATCCGCTTGGTTTCTGCACTAGAGGTTGTTGATTAAAAGATGCTGTTCTGGGAAGCAGAAAAGGTCAGATGTGAATCCATAAACCTGAGAAGGCCCCTGAACTTGTGAAGGGGGCATCCTGAAGCCCATTGAAGTGCTTAACCCCGTTCTATAAAAGGCACTGATATCATCACCAAATCCTAAAGGAAAAGCGTAACAGGAGAATGTGCGCTGCGGAAGATATTCCCCAACTCCCTGCAGCCTCGAGCTTGGTGCCAAGCTCATCCAGGAGGTGAGATGCTGAAGACACCTGCTCTTGATGTCTCTCCACATCTGCTCTCTTCTGGGTGCCCTGACTGCTTTTGAAGGAACCAAAGTGATTTTGTGGATGGCGGTTTGTGAAGCCAGATGGAGGAAAGCATCACCACTGGCTGTCCATCTCCTACTTTGGCTGTAGGTCAGCTCTTGCTCTGCAGTGGTGGTTTGTGAAGGTGTGTGCTGGCTAGCTGAGGAGAAGGGACACCTTTTTATGAGAGACAGGTAGGGGAGCAGGGGAGGCAGAGGATGGTAATGTGCAGCGCAACCCCAGTGTGATCCACTGGAACCACTTGCCTCTCCCACGAGTCGCAGGAGCAAGGAAGGCACCCTCTTGCTGGTGCCTTGGCTTTTCTCTGTGGGGCAGGCACTTGCCCACCCTCAGGGCTCACTGCACTGTGGCAAGGTAAGAGATGAGCTCCTGCGTCACCATCTTCTGGCAGTGACCCACTGGGAATACCCACCCCAGCAGTCATTTTCCCTCCTGGCAAAACACAGCGGTCACAGCAGCACAGAGCTGAGTCAGATTTTCCCAGGTCACCAGGAATCAGTCCCTGCCTGCTGCATCCCCAATCCGCAGTGACATATCTGTAATTATGATTTTCACTGTTATGTTCATGATATTAGTATTTTTCTTGCTCTAGCCAAGACTCCTACTCTTCGTTCATGCATGAGCCTGTCATGCTATACAATTACAGTGGAGTCAGGGCCTGATCTGTACTATAATTATAACTGAGTCAGTTACAACAGGCTCGTCTCCTGACCTGCTTCCAAAATAGCCCCGTATTTTTTAAAGCAAATGGGATTTTAGGTGTATTCTTCAACCACGTTAATGCACTACTCTTGTCTTGGATTTAAACCGGGCTCATTTCTGATAAAGCTACCCTTTTTTCAGCATAAGCAGGAAATGGTCCAAACTGGCTGTTCATTTGCATTCACTGTCAGCTTCAAGCACCCTCTCTGAATGTCAGATATTTCCCGTTTGCATTCCCTCCCCACTTTGTGTGTTTGCTACTTCCTGGCATCCTTATCATATAGTAATGAATCATGCTGGAGTGAAGATGTCGAATTGAGATACAGAGTGGGACTAGTTTGGTCAGTCCTTGGTAATCAGGTCTCTTAACAGGGAAATGCATTTAAATAGGTCAATGAATCTTACATGTCTGTGCATCAGGAATTATCAGCACCGCAGACCTTGTAGTCAGGGGAGACATTCTCTTTCAAGCAAAAGTTCATTGAGCAGCAAACATTTCATTTACATTTACATTTAAAATGATGGTTTACCTTCATGGGTTGTTGAGGGTCTTTCAAACTGTAATAAAAGATTCTTAATTTTTACTCTTTTTTTTCTGAATATATAAAATATTTCAAATTAACTATGCAATCCTGTTATGGCTAGAAAGATGCTTATGTAATCTCCTATCTCCCAAAATGGAGTTGTAATTCCTAGGCTTTATTTTTTCCTCATGCCTTTTTTGATGATGGCAATGTGAAATGTTGCATTACGAAGAAAATGAAATTGCTATTGGAGGAAAGCTTGTCCCTTGCTCCACTCTTTCAGGGTTTCTATAAGTTATGTCCACTAAGGTTCTTTCTGAAAGCCCTCCCCGCCAAAAATGAGGCTGGTGGCAGCTACAAGGATTTATTTGTGACTTCAAGCCTAGTTCCCCAGCTGTTAGTCCAGGATGGCAGTATATGAAATTATTTAAAACATTATGGTCTGGTTTGGATTTCTAGGCATTTAAGTATCCTGATGAATGCACAAGTGTGGTGCACTTACATCAGTTAAAGTTTTTGTCAACTCCATTTCATCCTCTATATTTCATTTTGGTCAAGAGCTCTGAAATTACCAACATTTGAAGGATAAAGTCAGACTTTTTGTTGACAGTCCTTATTTTGCATTCAGTTCAATACAAGTCTTGCAGAAGACATTCAGGATAAGCCTTTAGACTAAGTGTACCAAAAGTTCAGTCCTATATTCAAATTGTAAAGGTTGAGTTTGCTGTAAAGCATACACCACTTAAATACCTCTCTGACATTACTTAAATATACCTGTCTTGCATAACATTTGTATGAGGCTGTGTATATCTTAAAAAACAAAACAAACAAACAAAAAAAACCAACAATTTTTTCCTGGAATAAATGTTTAAAAACTGGACTAAGACTATTATTATGAGTTCACCAGTAACAGCAGAAGAGCTGTAATCTGCCCATGATATTAGGTCTGCATATATTCAAATGTTTATAGTATACAAGTATTAGAATTCAGCTGTACTTTCCATGGTGCTATATTCCATTCTTCAACATGCAGAAATGTATAAACCAGTAGTTTTTAACACCTACTTCATTAGCTGCTCTTAAATGGCGTGTGAAAATGAACTCAAAAAACAAACCTATTGTCATTAGGCTCAAATCTGTGATATGTTGTTTGCCCTTCTCTCAGAAAATGTTTAAACTGAAAATCAGACAGGACTGAAAAGAGACAGAACAGTACTAATGCTGAACCAGAAAGGAGGTGATGGACACTGATCTTAGCACGATTATTGCTGTCTGCTGGCCAGTCTTACCATCTTTCATTTACTGGATGCTCATCTTCCAAATAAGTGAGGTGCAGGTTTGCATCCTGGCATCCCTCACATTTGATGCCCCAGGATGCAGCTGCAATCCTCTCCTCCAGTCCAGAGCTCCAGGGAGAACTGGCAGTGGGTACACAGGGGAGTCTGCTCTCTCTCCTGATCCGCGCTCTTGTTCTCTGCTCTCTTGTAGTCCCCCCTCTACCTGCCCAGGCTTCTCATGTCTCTGCTGGATAGTTGGATAGCACTCACTTGTCCTTCCTATGTATATAACATTTTGCATAATGGGATCTTCATCCATAAAAGGAACTGCAGTAAAGCAAATAACATCACAAAAAAAAAAAAAAAAAAAAAAAAAAATACAGTTCTTTAATGGTGAGCAAGCTTGTTGAAGTCTATATACAAGGGAAGCACGTATTGGTGTCCACAGAGCTCCTGGCATAGTGTGGAGCTATATGAGGCCATGGGGTGACTCCAGGACCTTGATCATCTCTACAAAGGAGATTTATTCCTGTGTAGCTTTGATCTTGTGTATTTCAAAACACCACAGCCCCCAGACTAAGCTAGGTAAATACTTTACCCTCCCTGAGTGCTGTGGTTCACACAAAGGGGCTTCCTGCAGCAAGCCCTGTTGTTGCTGACGTGGTTGCTCCCCCCAGCCAGTTGTGTCAGGACCACAGTAATGTTTCTTAGGCTCACCCAGGGTACCTATTTAAATTATAGATCTGGACTACTGCTGGCTCCCCTCCAAATCTCTGATCTAGTAGCTGTTTTTAATGATAAATTACATATGTTTAATAGCTCAGCTATTTTGTTTGGTTCCTTCAGAACTTTGAGATGAATAGGCTCCAGTCTCAGTGATTTATTGCAATTTAATTTGTCAAGTTGTTTCAGCACTTTTTCTTATGCTCCTCTGACAGCAGTTCACCTTCACAAACCAAAGATAGGTATTTCCCTTTTCTCCTCAGACTGAAGACCCATACAGAAACTACTTGGCAACCTCTGTGAGCTCTTTCTCCTCTTTGACCTCTTTTTCTCTTGCTCAGCTGATTAAATTTAGGGATTTTCCTATGAGCATCCAGTGTTCAAATCCTGTATCACTGTGATTGTTTTGTCCAATCCTTTTCATAAGCTGACTGATCACCATTTTAATAGCAGATACAATTTTTGCCTGGATTTTTCTGGAAATTCTCTGTTCTGCATTTTCTTTAGATCTCACATTTACTTGTGACTGTTCTCTTTCCTCGATCATCCCCCATATCTGTTTCATCTGAAATAACCTTTCCTGGACATGGATGATCAGATGCCCAGAATTCCAAGGGAGGCTGCTGAGTCCCATCTAGGATTGGTTGTATTTCTCTCTTTCATTATTGTGTTTTACAATGGCTTTGTATTTATGCAGAAAGAAGAGCTGTAACAAAGTCTGTCCAGGGTACTCAGCTGGTTTCCACTTGAAAGTTCCCAATTTGTAAGAGATTTCTGCTATTTGTCCCTGAGCATGTCACCTTGCAGTTAGTATAATTGAATTTAATCCAATTTATATTGCTCCATTTGTCACTTATTTCTTTCCATGTGATATCCTAATAGTGCTCTGGATTAACAGAACCTTAGCATTAACATTGTGATCATCAAATTTCATTTGTGCATTCCTACCCATGTGCCAAGAACTTAGGAAATGATTGGTAGTTTTCAAGACCTTTCTTGTATGATTCTCCTGCATCCTTGTGCTTTCCATTTTGACACTCCTTAGAAAGGTCTTTATATCTACAACATGGCTACTACCATGGGCTTTCTTTAGCTTAACTTCTGTGGAAACATATGGAATTCCTTGTTAAAATCTAGATGCATAAATTCTATTGTATTCTCCCTTATATATGTGTACTTTTATGCCCCTTCCTGACAAAACCTCCCTTAAAAATTATTTAAGTAACAGTAATACATCTATTTCTTCAGTACCATCAGCAACTCTAGATTTATTTTTAAAAAGTCTTAAATGATGGTTTGCTGCCTGTGCTTGATTTTTCTTTAGCATGTGGGTTTTTCCAAAACTGTATGTAGTGTTGAGGTAGCATCTCAGTCCCTACTGAGTTGTGCTCATGTGAGAGCTTTGTGTTGGTGTGCAAAGAGAAAATGTGTACCCTGTTGGTTCAGGCTGTAGGTGTTTTCTCCTTCATTTCCTAATTCTTTGGTGTGACTGAAACCGAGTTTTCTTAAGAATACTCCAGGTTTAATTCCATTGCACATTGATTCCTGCATTTCCATGAAAAAAAAAGGCCCATGGTTTAATCCCCCTCAAGTGCATCATAATTTTTGGGGGCACTTTCTCTGGAAGGACATCAGGCTTGCAGAGCACTCTCACAGGGAAGTCTCTGGGGCCTGGCAGGAGAACTTGCACCTGCATCATAAACAATAAACACTCCCAAGGCTCTGCAAGGCTGGCAGACCTTTAATTGCAACCCAGTGGAGATGAATCAGTTGGGTGTCAATTGCCTTGGGAACCTTCTGGGTGACTAAATTTATGTCAGATGAGGTGACAACAGCGAATAGGTGCGAAATGCCCTGGCATTTGGGAGACATTCCCTAAAGGAGAAGATGAGCAGCTAAGTGGGTCACTGAAGGAAGGATGGTTGGCTGAAGGGGAAGCAGAGGTCGAGGGATGGTCTGCAGACCTTTCCCTGAGAGTGAGAGATGACCCGTGACAATTCCACTGGTGCCTTGAACTGTGGTGCTCACTTCCTGAATAAGCTTCCTGTATAACCAGTTTGCTTTTAACTGTGAGACTGTGGAGATTTCTTAGTGAATGGTCTTCAAAGAATTTTCTCAGGAAGAAAATTCCCCATCTCTTTTATATTAAAGATTCTGTTCTTTGCAGCCTTTTTGGAAATACGTCTCTAAATCTCAATCTCATTGTACAATTGAAGATTGTGGATTGGCTTGTGCTTTTATCTTTTCTTTTTTTCTTTTTCTTCTTTTTTTTTTTCTTTTTTAATTGAATAGAATCACAAGGTGGGTAACAGGAATTGGGAATCTTGAGGAGAAATGCAAAAATTTGATCAGTTGTTAAAAAGCTTTTGTTGAAACAGTATCGAAAACTAGAACTGGGTCTATTTTGTGCACTCTGTTGTGCAAATAACTCTCTGAGGTCAAGATATTTTGCAAAATTATTCCCCTCCCTTCATATAATGATCATGGTCACAGTGCAAATGCCTGTCTGAGGTCTGGAAAACCATCAGTCTTTGAGACAAGCATCACTGTATGTCCTGCCTGTGTGATGTGGGACTGGAAGTATGTTTTAATGTTCATATGCCTGAAGCCTTCGAGGGAAGCTCCAGAAGGTTACAAAGGTACCTTCTGAGGGGAGGAGGTGCACACTGTGTTTCCCCCATCTATCAGGCAGCAGGAGGCATTGCAGATGATAAAGCCTGGGATTTGTGGCAGGGCAGGAGGTCCTCATTCTTTCTAGTCCAGTTCTCTCCCATTTGTGACACCTCAGAGTAGCCTGCCAGTGTTCCGACTCCTTTATTTCTTCCCCATGCTGTGGGCCTACCCTGGCCTGAGATGTGGATTTTTCCTATTACCAGTCCTAGTGAACTGAAACCGAGCGCTGAGTGAGAAGCTCATGAGAAAACATTTTGTTTGTCTGCCCGTAATGGGTACCACAATGTAGCAGAGATGCCACAGAATGTCACCTTTCCAGTCACTTTGTAACCTCTGTCCATTCCCAGCTAATGAACAGATCTAGTCAGAAACTCCAGAAATGTGAAGATCAGCCCCTGCCTCAGGAGGAGCTGGAGCAATGAAGGTGCTGTGGTGATGTGCCATGAGAATGCATGACTCAGAGGAGGCTGGAGGCAGCTGTGTGAGTCCTGTTTAAAGCCCAGGATGGAGGAGAAGATGTTCTGCTCCAGGGGCTGGTGGTGTGCAGGTAGCTTGGGTTGCCTGCAGTGGCTGCTCTGTAATGGGCAGAGGGGATCACTGCTCCTCATTTTATCTCCTCAGGGCATGGAGCTGCCCAGAAAAGGCAGAATGTTGTGTGTGCTTTGCAGTTTGGGAGCCACTTCCCTGACTGCTGCTAGAGAATGTGTCTTGGTGTATTGCAGGGTGTGTGCTCTCTCTGACCTCCCAACAGGGAATGTCTCACTTGAAATGGAGAGCTGCTATTCCTTGCATCCAGGCAGAATTTGGGAAGGGAAAAGCTCTTTGTCACGTAAGTTGTTATCCAAACACTGCAGGTAAGCTCTTCTAACTGGGAAAAAGGAGACAGAATAAAAGAGCCACCACCAGCACCACTGGATGGACACCCATGGCCACCTCTTACATAAACCTCTCCATGACAAACCCTTTCTTATGACTTTTTCATAAGTGTTTATGTTCCAGCCTTGGCGAATAAATCTTGTGTCATTAAATAGGAAATAGTTTAACACTTTACCAATGCTATCATAATGAATTAATTTGATATTCATGGGAATACCACATGTGCTTTCCTAGGTGTCCTACTACCATTTCACTTTTACTAATGGGCACTTGAGTCATACTGATTTTTCCCCAAAGCCACATAATGATCTATAATATTCCTGAATAATTGCGCTTTAAGTGGAAGCTAACAGGGTTGACTACTCCCAGAAATATGTCAAAATATTTTTACTATTATAAGAAGGAATGTGAATACTAACTGGACCTGCCAATACATTCAAATATATGGCGAAGTTTTACAAAAGAAAGTTCTGGAATGTTTTTTGAAGATTAAAGAGTCCTCAAATGTTTTGGGTTTTTTTTTTTCCCTGAATAATTTTTATAGCCATCTGCAGAAGAGTAAAATTTCTAAACTGTGTTACAGAGGGGAAAAAAAATAAGGAAAAGAAAAGCAAGCAAAAGTTCATGTGGTACCAAAACGTAATTATTTCATAGTAGCTGAAATAACTTCACAGCCTCATTTATGCCATTGATTGAAAAGCAGTGTTAGTTGCACATATTCTAATACTGGGCTGGTATATGCAATTTGTGGAGGGAAAGAAGCCTCAAAACCCAGTCTCCTCGAATGGATAAACTTTGCTGCCTTTCTCATGAATAGGTATTCTGGAGAAATTTGATCCGTAGATCAGGGTAGTTCTGTTCTGAGGCTTGGCTGGGTTTGCCCTGTGTTTGCTCCACAGGGCCTGTGGGAAGGACCCCGGTCTGTGCTGGGCTCCCTGGGCAGTTGGGACTGGACCCCAGAGCAGTGGGGGGAGCTTCAGCCTCACCTCAGGACCACCATGAAGCACCAGCTGTGCAAACATCCTCTGCATCATCTCTGCCCGGGATCTCAGCCCCTGTTTGTTTGTGCCTTTGGCTTGGCCGCACGAGAATCTGGGAATACCTGGCGCACACAAGGTGCTCTCCACAGGGAATGTCTGCTGTGTTCCACCTGCTTCTGGGTGCAGCAAAAGCCAGGGATGGAGGGGAGAGGCAGATGGAAATTATTTGCTGCGAGGCAAATCACAGCAGGCACACGGAACCCTCAGGGGCGGGAGCTCTGCCTCGTCTGTGCAGCTTTTGCATCCTGGCCACCATGGAGTCGCCAGGGAGAGCACAGAGAAGTTGCTGCAGCTGTGTCCTTGAGTGACCCCCAATTGTCAGGTCAGACCTTGAATGCGAATGAGCCAAGAGCCTCCCTGTCACGCTCACGTTAATGAAAAGGAGGAGATCCAGGAATAGGACTGGGTAGGAGAAGTGGAGCAGGACATCTGTGTCCTCAGGAGAATCCTGTGGTTCCAGAAGGAACCACTGAAGTACGTAAGACTTCTTTAATTAAAGGATTTACCTGTAGTCTCAGAATGGAAATGACGTGCTTTGTTGTGCCTAATTGGGAGGCTGCTCTCCAGAGCCGTGGCACCAACTCCCGAGCGCGCGGAGAAATTTCTACGTGCAAAGCTCACCGCAAACCAAAGAGCCGTGGCAGTACCTAAAAAACATCTAATTTTTATCTGATTAAGAACTGTAAAAAATGAGGGCAGGAGCCTTGCTCATGCATTATTGAAAGGTCTGCAGTGACGCTGGCGGCATGGCAGAGCGTGCCTGCTGATGCCGGAGGAATGGAGGCTCTGTCTGGTGGGACGCAGGGAGCCCTGGAGAGCGGCGGTGCCTCGGCTGCGGGGCCAGAGGAGGCTCTGAGTGCCCCTGAGCTCTCTGCAGGGAGAGGATGTGGGGCAGGCAGCACCAGTGCGCTGCATCCCAGGAGGTTTGGCCTGATCCAAAGGGAAATGCTGCAGGAGACACTTATGGGTGTGTTTTCCACAGCTTTGGGTTAGTGTTGGGTTTGGGCTGGCAGCAGCTCTCCTCTGCTATAAGACCTGTCACGATATAAAACATCGCCTCCCTTCTGAATCACAGCAATTAAAAATGTGTGCATCCAATCCACCCCATTTGACAAATTCACATCTCCCTCCTCCAGCCTTCTCCAGCTCAAAATACATTTACTCTTCTTAAGGCTAATTAGCCCTTTCCTGCTCATATCTCTTTTTTGGAGCGATCCCCAAATTTGAGGCATCAGTATTTATCAGCAAAAAGCATTTTCAGGCAGAAATTCCCTATCAGCTCTAAATAAAAGTCAAGGCTGGTGACAAACCTTTGCAGGTGCATTTAGAGAGGATCCCGTAAATGATGTGTGTAATGGTACAGTGTATCATACGTGGGCCTGAAAAATCAGAAATACAAGACTCCGAGTTGGAATCTGTACTGGATTTTGCCAGGGTCTTTGCTGTGTGCCTCCTTCTCCAGACAAGGCTGTGGGGTTGGCTGGACACACCAGGGTTCCTGCTGTGCAAATTACAGTCTGGCAAATTAAAATGACAGAAGTCATTTAATACACTGGGTTATGAACTCTGCTGGTGGAGGTACAGACAGGACACCCGTTCTCCTGTGCTGACATTTGAGGGTGGCATTGGCCTCTGGGAAAGGGACAGGGCAGCCTCTCAGCCATCCCTGCTCTATCTGATGGGAACTGGGAGTCCCAATCTGTTTGCATCATTTGGTGAGATAAAGAAAAATTGTTAATAAAACAACTGCCCTTTTGCAGTATCTCTACAAAACATCCTCGAGTGATGGAGGACCTTGAAGGGAAGTTCTGTTAAACCAAAGAAGTGAAATTCCACTTGGGGCAACTAAGCAATCTGTTCTTGAATTTATAAGGTTTCAGAAGGTTTGTCAATGCACCTAGGCTGGTAAATTCTGTTCTTCCCCATACTCTTTGCACCTCTGAACCAAAGTGCCACTGAAAGCTCTGTCACTGAAATAAAGGCAGAAGATAAATTTTGTCTTTACAGACTTACTATATGAAATACTGCTGTATTTATGCAGCATTTTAAAGCCTTGTTTTTCCCCTCATTTACCTTTGGCACTACAGGACTGCAGTTCTATGCCTGGACAAACTAGTTTTCAACTGTAAGCTGGGGCCTTTGGGTTCTTTGGAGTAGTGTTCAGTCCTTGGTGAAGCTATTTTGGTGAAGAGTTACTCTTCTTTTCCCCTCTTATGTTTTTTTTTGTTGTAACATAATCATAGTGATTTGGAGTAGAGGACCAGTCCTGAGTGGTTAACAGCTGAACTGAGGAGCCTGGCAGCAATTCCCAGTGCATCCAGTTGCATGTTCAGCTTGGCTTTGGGAGCCCACTCCCTGGTTTCCATGGAAAAGAAATCCAGTTTCAGGGGCTGCACAGGAGCTGCTCTGCCACACAGTCTGGGCAGCTGGGGGATGGGAATTCTGCATGGAAATCAGAGTGCTCCTGTGACCTGGTGCCTTCCATCCCAAATCTATTTCTTCATTTTAAATCCCCCCAAATGGCCTGAACTCAATAGGCCCGAGCCATGCACTGCAGGTCTATATTCCCCTATTCCTTCTTGCATCGGTGTAAATACTGAGTTTGAGCTGGAGGCATTAATGCTGTATGATCAGGATTCTTAAAACCAAAAGAACTCAAGACACATTGCAATTCTCAATTTTCCACCTACTTTCAATTTTACAAACAAGTGTATTTCAACTGCACTACTTAAAATGACCCCCCTGATATTATTCATTTATCAGTCAACTCTGATAGGCCAGCATGCATTAAATTATATGTAGAGAATATTAAGCAAATTGAAATGCAAGTCCAAGTAGAAAATATGTAATTTGTTTTAAATTAATAATAATGTTACACATTTTCTCATTAAGCTATATTTGCAAAGTTAGCCTGAAGAAATAGTAATAAGTATCTCACCAGAGCAATTCAGTGCTCAGTTGACAAAAACAGACAAAAAGTAGTACTTCCCATATAACATCATCCATAAAAGAAATTACTAAATTCTTTGCCACTATGAATCAACAGCTTTATTGAATGGAAGCATTTCAGTCAACACCACTGCCTTGATAATGATATTTAAGGCGAAGAGAAACCCCTAAAGTTTGTCAACAATCAGAATTAACAGTTGGGGTGGAAATTTGGGGTTGTGTTTGCTTGTGGTTTTTTTCAAGTCAGTAACTGAGAAACACTCGATGTGAGTTTGGAAAGAGGCACAGATGTCAGTGTGAGCTCTGAAACATGACTTTTCTGGTCTTTGATCCAGTTCCTGGCCCTGGTCAGAAAAACTCAAGGAACTGCTTTACGTTATGCTCTCTTTAAATCAAGGAAACACACCTCAGTTGCAAGCCTTTTTTCTGAATCATTCCTCCCTCCTCGCCTGCAGATGTCTGAGAGGCAGCTGGGAATCCCCAAAGACAGAAGTGCTCTTGGGAGTCTGCTTCTTTGATATTTAGGGTAGACAAACAGCTCCAAGGATCTGGGACAAAGAGATCCAAAAGCTGGGTCTGGGCATAATGCTGAAAAAGTGCTTCACTATGGGTTATTCTGACTATTTTTATGTGTAGCACAGGAGTGAGAACTGGATTAGGAGGCCTGGGGGGTTGAATGGATTACAAACAAAAAGCATTAAGCTAATCATAGGAGTGATGTTCCTTAAGGGCAAGGATGAACTAATGGCTGAATTTTCTTTTGTCCCTGTATTACAACCATGGAACAGTAAACCAGTCAAAACAGTGTCTGTTCCAAGCCAGGTCTGCTACACTATGCATTTCTATAAGTTTTATAAATATAGGTGTTGCTTAACACGGATTGCTTGCATGATCTTGGATGTACTCATAGAAAGGGAATTCAAGGTCAGCAGTCCCTGAAGGCTGTCAAACTATTTACAAGTTTGCTATTTATAAGGACTAGTCTGGGAGTCCTAGAAGCAATAAGTTCTTAGGCAAGCAGTTTAATTTCTGTGCGACAGAAGAGCTGCTGTTTCTGTATCGGTGCCTAGATGCCATTGCAGTTCTCTTAAATTATCTTTAAAATCTCTTCTACTTTGTTATCTACATTCTAGTAGTGTCAGGCTCAGCCCTAAGTACTCCATATAACCTGAAAAACAAAGAAAGCAAGAAATACCACTACAGCCACTGTTCTGAGCAAGTTTAATAAGGGTTCAGGTTAATCAGAAGTTTAATGATTAATATAGAATAATAATCGATTGACCTTGGGAGTACATCATGTTATAAAATAGCATGCTGGAGGATTCATTGCATTTCTACAGAGCACTCTCTGAAGAAAAAAAATTCTTTTCTAAGGAAAGAGAAAAGTAGGGCATACTGGTTTCTGCAGACCAGAAAAAGCACATTGCTTGCTCTCGTATTAGTCTTTGGAACACTCAAGTGAGGTGGAAAATGTAGAGAAAAATTTGTGACTGAACTGCAAACATCGCAGACTCAGAAGAACTGGTGTACAGAATTCAGATAAGCCTCTCATGAAGAGAGAGACTAGTTGTACCTTCCTCAGCAGCGTTACCCAAGAATATGTACATACTGTGCCTTTTGTTCTTTTTGGGCAAGTGGATGGCACATCCTAGAAGGGCATCATTCATTCTAGGAAGTGAATCTTTGGACGTCATCTCTTCTGGCTGTAGCGCCTGAAGAAAGCAGTGCTCAGTCCTCTTGGTCTAACACCATACATTGTTTAGACCCAGAGCACTCTTCCCGTGTTTGTAAAACAAAGACAAAACCTTAAGCCTCGCAATCCCTCCCTCACCTCGAAAATATGAAAACCCTTGAAGAAGCATCTGAACTTGCACATTACTTTATCTGTTCAAACTTTCACAAAGGAATATTTACCAGATGCTGTGTGATTCTTTCAAGACAACAGTCTGCATCATGCTAAGGCAGCAGGGAGACGGTAAACAGAAAAGGGAATGAGATACAAATGCTGGCAAAAATCAGGGAAAGCAAGGTGGGAGCAATATCACTCAAGCTGTCAGATCTGTGAGCAAGCCTTGTGAACCAGCTGAGTTATGGCAAACTCCTGCTAAGAGGGAATTGCAGTAACTGAGCCTTGCTCTCAAGCATTTATAAGGGTGTCCTGGGATAAATAAAGGTGCAGCCTCTGTAAACTCTGCCGTGAAAACAAACACCTTTGAACCAAACCAGTTGCAAGGCTCTATAAAGAATGGGCATAGCTGATGTTAATTATAAGATTTGTGTCTCGGTTTTCTATCTGGAGAACAACAGTCTGAGTGTTCTTGGCTAGCAAGGAGTTAAATGCACGGCCCTGGCCTGAGCTGCTGCAGAAGGCAGTGCTGGCGCTGCTGCAGAATCCCTGTTGGCATACGGGGATAGGCGGGAGCGCGCTCAGTTCAGGGTCTCCACTGGAATATACAACAGAATAGTAAAACCTCTTTGATTCCCAGGCAAAGCCTTTGCCATCTGGGGCCAGACCTTCTGAAAACAGTGGTTATATTTTGTCAGGTAGAAGACATTCAGCTTATTTTAAGATCATACCTCATGCACTCAGACACTGCTGTGTGTCACATTGAGCTCTGTTTAGAAGCCTGGTCTGGATTATAGAGACATTTTGGAAATCGTGCGCTTATCAAAAGTTTGAATCAGATTTGTCTGTAAGCAAACTCAATAATCAGACTCTTGAACCATGTAATGGGTTAGCAAAAGAGCAGGGGACATGCAGGGAGACAATGATTTAGCAGAATTTCACTCAGCATTCAAGCATGCTAGCATGTCTGAAAATAAGGGATACATTATTAATTAGTTAATGTTTGCAAAGTATTTTGACTCAGGAACATGCCAAGTGCTCTTCTTAGTTAATTTTCAGTAAATATATGACTAAGCAGTATATGTAATAAGGACACAAAATGTGGTAAGTAGACAAAAGACCTGAAAACACACAAAACAGTTTAAACTAAGAGAGGTACTATCAACAGGGGAGAAAAAATGTTCAGACCAGTGGAGTAAATATTGTGATGATGCAGCTACCAGTTATTTATTAACTCAGCACAAATGTAGGGGTATGCCTGACAGCAGTGACGAGCAGTTGAGACAGCCAACGTCCTACAAGACCTGTACAGCTGACCTCTAACACCTTTTCTCCTCCAGTGCTAAATTTGGCACAGCCCATATTCAGCAGACCTTTTCTTACCTTCTGGGGCTCCTAACGTCTGCTTTAGGAGTGGTGTGTGCTTCTGCAGCTTTAATAATGTCTGGAAAACCACTTCTCGGTGGCGGTCGCAACCCCTGCGTGGCTGCGGGAAGGTGTGCTCACACCAGGGCCCGGCAGCACAAGCTGCTGCACGCTCTTCCCCTCCCTGGTCGTTCTCACATCCCCATCTGTTCCTTTCCAGTCTCTCAAGTGGGAAATAAACTGAGTTAGAGTCAAACTGTCAAACTCATAATATTCGAGTGGGTTGAATGTCACACCGGCAGAATTCATGCAATCCATATTTCATTCAGCGCAATAAATATGCAGTCTTGCACAGATCTTAGAAATCAATTATGGCTTTTTTTCAGGAAGGTTTGAAGAAACAGTAGGGGCACTTCAGCAGAATGATTTCTTGCCTTCTTTTCCAATGAAGTAACTTTTAGGTGTTATGATCGCAAGGTCTCGATTCCTGAAAACAAGCTCGTAAGTGCGTGCCTCGGCCATCTGCTGCTGCCCTTAAGTCAAAGTCATGGTCCTCAGTTTACAACATCATACTTGGAAGTTTATGACGTTACAAATACAGGATTGACACTTTTGTTGACAGCTAGCCAATAGGATCAAATGAATTAAGCAACAAGCCATGTCCTTGAAAACTTTGGCTGTAAAGACGAAGACCAAGTGGGAACCTTTCTTGCTGGAAGGAGCTAGCACTGCCCTCACAGGTGGTTAGCATGTCAGAAATTTGTCATGAGCACTCTAAAAATAACTAGGAGCGATCTTGTAGCTTTCTGACATACTTTTAATTATTTTTTTTAAACATATTTCCTCTTTTCATGTCAGCTGTTCTGCACATTCAGTTAGATACATGCATGGTAGTTTTGACCTAGGCTAAGGGGCTGAATGATAAATCCACTTCTAAGGCCAGACACACAGCTGGTGTAAGTGGACTTTACATTTATGCAGTCAAGGGAGCTAAGCCAAATTTCTCCCAGCTGTGACCACGGCAATATATTCCTCATGGAGCAGGATTCTCTGTGGCTGCAACTTGAATCATATGTGGAATATTCCAGTTGGTGGAAAAAGACCTATTGATTGCACCGGGCAGAGCATAACCTATGTCTATCAGTGTGGCAGGTATTTAATAAGAGTAGTTTGAAGCCCTTCAAAAATCTACAGAAAGTCCCTCAGCTGCCAGAAATCAGCAAAATATTGCTAATTTTTTACTGTTTTAAAGTCTAGATATGGGTCAGGGTCCCAATGGTTTTACTCTGTCCAAGAGAAATCATGTTCCTGCAATGCTCCCACTGACTTTTTGAAAGTATATAATTTTTCACTGTGTTTTAATGAGCCAGCAAGTAATTTAGAAAAACATAACACACAGCAGCTCAGAGGGTGATTTACTGGTGCCAGGAATCTCCCTGGACAGCATCACCTGCAGAACAGGGGACACAGTCCAGCATTGAGTGCAACCCCAACATCAGCTGGGCATGGAGACCAGCCTTGGGGACAGACCTTGGAAGGTTACAGTCTTGGAAGTTGGAGATTTTTATGAGGGATTTTAAGCAAGGATGCTGGATCATTTCTTGTTTGAAACTGTTTTGAAGTCACTATCAACATATTTCCCCTTACAGAGCTATTTCTATTAACAACAAACATTATCCTATTTTGTCCTACAGGTCAAAACAAAAGAATTGTGAGGCAGAGAACAATTTTGTTTATCTTTCTAGAATGAATTACTCCACTCTGTTGTTATTATTTTGAGGGACAAAATTATGAGTTTTCTAGGAGAAAAAAAAATCTGAATATATTTAATTGCCCAAATAACTGCATAGAAAAAGGAAATAATAGCCTTTAGTTATGATTCCTACTTTAAAAGACAGAAAATCTGCCTTGTTTTCAAGAAGAGCTTTAATAGATTTTTTTTTTGGTAGCTAACTTTGAAATAACGTTTTATTTTGATAAAAAAAAATTCATTCAAACAAAAATTTAATGAGTCAAATGCCTGTAGCTATTTCTAGCAGAAGCAAGTTGGCTTTTATGGAAAAAAATGCAAGCTGATACTAAATGGTAGGTCACTAGTCCTATGCCATTTTGAAGTTTGGTTTGATGGCTTCAATGTAAAGTCAAGTGACAATGCTATTGATAGGGACCAGAGGAGGGCAAGATTTTAGGTTTTTAGTTTAATTTGGCCCCAGTAAAATTTAGTTGTGATTCTCCTACTGACAAAGGAAAAAAGGTCCCATTGCAGGATCATAACAGGGATTTTTCTTCTCTGGCTGTTGTTAGTGGGCAGGCACTCTGCTAGTCTAATCAGCAGAGTTATTGCTGTTTTCTGTCTGTTCTGGAGTGTCAGGAATGGGTCTGTATGTGGGAGGGTGTTTTTTAAAGAGAAGGGGTAATATTTTGAAAAGTGAAATGGGAACCTATCCCTCCTTGCAAAAATATCCTAAGTTCCTTGTTCCTTGAATTTAAAATCCAATTCACTTCTGCAATTAAGACTGTGACTGGGGGAACTTTTAAATGTTTGACCTAACAAGTCCTGCCCCACTCCCATGATCCTCCAAAGCTGAACTCACATGACAAACACCAGCTTTAAGCTTTTTAAAAAAAATGCTTCAATTTGAATGATGTATTTAGCAACCAATAGGCATTGCTGCCAACCCCCAGTGTCTCAGGCAATGTCTCCATGATCTGCATGTGTGGCAGATGTGTTGAATGCATCAACATTCACAATGCAAGTCTCCTGTGGCCAGAGGAGGTGCAGTGTGGGATGGGCTGTCCTCAGAGCCAGGACTGACTTTGTTCTGTCTGCACCACGTCTAACTCACAGGGGCTCCTGAGCTGTGACTGGGCTCCAAAATGCTGTGAAACAGTACAGCATTAAAATAACATTCTTGTTTCATGCCCATGCTACAAAGAAGCATCTTTTGCAAGCCTTAGGAATAAAAAAACAAACAAACAAAAGACTAGGAAGGAGGTAAGGGAAGCAGCAGAATGCTCTCTTTTCTACATCCCAAGCCAGCCAGAGAATATATCCGTGTGTTTCACTTGGTTATTTATTTTGCATTATGATATCTGTCATATCAGAAGGCATTTGCAAGCCTATGACAAAAAGTAAAATGGCGCTTGAAAATCATTCTTGGTGAAGGCTTATTTTTGTTTTGTTGCACATGAGACTAGTCAAGCAGACAGGTTTATTTTAACTCTCTAACAAAATTTAGCAACTGGAGACAAACAATTCTCTGCTATTATCATTCCTGCCACCAAAATTCATTAGGTTCAGGAACGTCACCTAAATCGTGTGCTAGGAGGGAGCACAAAGCTACCTACACTACTGCTGGAGCCGTGACCCTTGGAGCCAGTGTAGTGTCCACACAGATCCAAGAGACTCCATGGCCTATTAAGAAGTGAAATATCTCCAACCATAAGCTTCCTGCAATTCATTGTAAGCAGGCCCTTCCTTCAGCTGCATGTTTCTGTCTGCAAAAGACCTTGCTGTCTGTCATGAGCCTTGTATCCAGCTTAGCTTTTTAAGCTTTTTTAGCTTTACCTCATCAAAAAGTGAATGTATTCTCCAACACGCTGGGATTTGCTTGCCAGCCTGAGAGAGGCATCAGGGTGCTGGCTGGGTACACAGAGTTAAAAGGTGCCCTTTTAGCATGAGTTAAACTGATTTTTATTTCTTCTGTGATCTCAGCTGTGGAGAAAGGAAGCTAGCTGGAAAAGTCAGCCTGGCCTCAGCAAAACAACCTGCTTTAGAAAGGTAGGCCCAGATCCCTGAGACATGTCTGACTCATGCAGTGAATTTGAGTAAAAGAACATTGTTTAATGACTTTGCTGCCTTTTGTTCTCCAAAGTAATCAGGTTCTTGTTTCGCTAATGACAACCAAAAAAATGCAGATAGCTCTGGAGGGCATTGATTCCTTATGTGGCTGATTTTTCTCCCAGATATTAATTTTTCCATCATCTTTGCACCAGAGAGATGTAGAAACAACAGCAGCATAATTTGGATCCCACTACATGAAAAAACATAGAGAGTAGGGGTGCATTCATGTTTATGGTGTCTGCAACCTCTGGGAAGCTGGTGGACTTGCTGAGCTAGAATCTATTGGAGTGAACTGTTCTGAAATCCATGGAACTTTTTTTATCTGTGTAAAGTGAATATATAAAAGTAATCACTTAAAAGGAGCTCTGGTTGTAGAGTGGCTAAAGATAAAGGAGAAAGGTAATCTGGCATTAGAGTTTAGTGCTTCTGGAGAAGAGATTAAGAGCTGGGTGATGTCAGCTCCTGCAAGCCCAGAGAGGAATCAAGAAGGTGTGTCCAAAGGGTGATGATTCAGACTCCTTAAGAATGGAGCCAAGATGGGGATGCACCATCTGCCCACAGAGATGTTCTGGAAATGCCGGGCTTGCCAGTAAGAGTGACAATAATGCCTGCTGGAACAAGCAAGGGAGCTGACATCACAGGTCATGGTGTGGTGCTGGGGGACTGTGGGGTGATGTCCAGCTGGAGACACTCATCAAGCTGTCCCTGTACAGGGCAGTGTCTGACACCCATCCCTGGGCAGGATAAGCTCCTGCTTGTATCCAAGCAATGGAGATCAAATGGAAACACAGAAAGGGGGGCAGCAACTGGGGCAAGCAGGGAGATGGAACGTGCTGAAGCCAGCCATGGGTTATTCTCTGAAGCTGGGAACCTAAGGTGCAATAAAAATGAAGAAATCAAAGGTCAACTTGTATATCAGGTGTTGGCCACAAAGCCTGTTTCCCCTAACAAAGCTAAATACTATCCTCAATAACAATACCATGGCAGGGGTGGATTGTTTCCCTCAAGGATTCAGTTTTAATCATTTATATACACACACATACATGTAAATGTAAATATTTGTGTTTGAGTTTCACATGGACCAAAGAGACATTAAAATAATAAATCAATCAAAAAATCAACAAAAAACTAAAAAGAGCTTTCAGATTCTCACCAGTAGTCTTACAGAACCAGAGAATGTACGGGACACCAGGCTTTGTGACCAGCCCCTAGGAGTACATCTACACTGTGTGACTGATGCTTCTTACTTAGGGCCAAGAATAGTTTTAAAAAAAAAAAAAGCACAAAAATTACACTGGCATTTCCATCACTCTGTAGATTACAACAAATACTCTGTTTGCCAGCAGCCAAGACTGTGGAACAGCTATTAGCAGATGCTGACTGTATGATGATGGCCACTGTAAGTGGATGCTTATTTAAGGGATGTTTTCAGGAAACAGCCTGCTCTTAGGAGCAGTCTATAAGTGAAAATGCACTTTGCAAGATTTTTACATCTTGCTGGCTTGCCTTTTGCCATTTCACAGCAAAGGAAATGTTAATGTGTAATAGAATTAGCATTTAGGAGAAGCCTGGAATACTGTTCTTTATAATATAGCCCAGTATTATTATTCAAGACAGGTCTTCTCAGAGCAATTTAAGCCCCCCAAAATTACCCATCATTACACAGACAGTCCATTTAACATTCTGAAGCTAATCACACAACAACCTACCCTTTCAGAGGAGATAAAACCCAAGTGAGGTTTTGTAAGTTCTGATTACAAGATGAGGTTCCAATTGAGAATTTCAGCTGTAAACCAAATGACCTTCAATGACCGTAGACTGGAAAACCTGGTGACTAATCTAAATAGATCTCCAGGCAGGGGGAAAACCACCTAGCTCTTGTTTCTAGTCCTCCGCAATATTAGGGGAATGACAAAGACAAGCAGAATGTGAAAAAAGTCATGACTCCAGTGACCTTCATGTCTTTGTCCCAGTAAGGTCAGAAGTAATCAGCAAAACTTTAACTAGAGTTAAAATTCAGCTTTTCTGTCCTTAGAGGCTGGTAAAATTAATTATTCTGTTCTTGTGCTCTGTAAACAGCCACAGTAACGGGTGATGTTTCCCAGCATTGGCTATGAAGATGTATTGGCATGTGCTGAAATTCAGACACAGTTATTTCACGTGGAATATGGAGATATAACCAAATCCTGATTTCAGCTTGTAATGCTGGAAATCACAATCACATTCCTTAAAATGAGATCATGCCAGGATATGAGCACATACCAGAATATCTAGGACATGGCTTTACAGTTTGTCATGCTTGTCATCCAAGGCAAAACACCTATTGTCAGTATCTGGAAAAAAAATCTCATGAAACGGAAAGGCATCAGGCAAGTCAAAGTCTGCAAGAGTAAGCCATGTGAAAATAGAAAATATGGTGAGTCATCTAGAATAGAGCTCATAGGGACTTTCTGACCTTGGCCTGGAATGCTTTGTCTCTTTCTTCCTTTTGCGTGGCACAAGACTTACTTAGTTATTGAATATCCATCCTGATTAAATAAATAAAACTTATTTACTGAAAATCCATCTTGATAAGAGTGGTAGGAACGACCATGTTGGATCAGACCACAGGAGACCACAATTTCCAGCATCATGAAGTGAGCAGAAATTTAGAGAAAGTGTAAGAAACTAAGGAAGAAATAAATATATATTCTTGAGAAAATTCTTCTTGCTCTTGATAATAAGAAATCACCTTATGCCTCACTATGTAGGAAGGTATAACCTCTCCAGTAGGATTTTTAGAAACCATGGGGCTTATACCTTGGGAGTTTCCTGTTGTCCACGTTAATGTTTTGTCAGATTTTGAATCCTACTGAACATCTGACGCAAATTATGGCCTCAGGAAACAAGAAACAGACTAATTTTGAGTGCAGTGAACACATGCATATTTCTCAACATATTTTTATTTTGTTTATCATTTGTGTAGTTATCCATCCTGATTCAAAGGTTTCTCATGCAGTGCCTTGTGTTTTGCATACTTCTCTTTGGTCAGTCTTCACAGTAAGGATCCAAGAGCCTGGTAGTTCTTCACTTCCCATTTGTGAACCTCCTCACTGTGGCCTTTTGGGGATTTAGAAGCCAGCACATGTTAAGTATTGAAGCCTGTAATTGATTTTTATATACCAGTGTGTACTGGTGTCAACAGGCTTCTTGAATCCTGTAGGCAACATTAAAAATGAAAAGCAAGTTTTAAAATTAAGTAAAGGATCCATTAAATGCTCTCGTCTCCTCCTCCAGCAGCTTAAAAATCATGGCACTTACTTTGGACTTTAAAAGGCTACTTCCTTCTAATGCATTCAGATACTGAGTTGCATTTCCTGTGTCTTGAAATGTAATGAGAGTGGACATCCTGTGCTGCACAGCATCAGTAAAACTGCAGCTGTGAGACACCTGCAACATCCAGTTTTAGAGCTGCTGAAATGGTGACCAGAATTTCTGAGAAATGTGGAAATTGGGAATCTGGTCCAGGATTCAAAATCAATATCTGCATACTCTGCTTCGAGCCTTGTTGATTTCAGTGAGTGCCCGTGAAGTAAAATGTCATTTATCATGAATAAAGGTGACAAAGCCCATCTTTTGGGCATGCTCTACTGCTGTTAGCGTCTGCATGTTCTGCAGACACATTTGGTAACCAGGACTTCCCCAACAAAATGTTTTGTATTTTGGACAATGGGAAAAGTATTTCAGCTTTTCCCTGTGTGTATCTCTCTTGAAGGAGACAGGGTGAGAAGATCTGAAATACAGCAGGTTAAAAAGTGTGAGTAGGGACAGGGACAAAATACCTCCCTTTAGCCTTCCAGTTTTCATTCTACCTCTGCTCTCTGTGGGTGATGTAGGAAATAATGGATACACCTGTATGTGTATACATATACACACACTCTCTCTCTATATATAAATACATACAATATATTATATTTATATTAGCCCTGTTGGTTCAGAGGTAGCCACTGCAATATTGATACAACACTGCTCAACACATTTTCCAGAATTGTTTCAGTAAAAGTGATTGGGAATTAACTAATACATCCTGTGATAAAAAGATAAGCTCTGTGCAATGTCATTGCAGTTGTAAATATCAATATATATGTAAATATAAACACGTATGAACCATTAAAAAATGCTGTTTCATTAACATTTCTTACAATGCCACATGTAAATAAATCACAAGATCTGTAATAAGGAAAATAATAACAGTAAGGAAATGAATAAGATTATTTTTACTTAAAATGGCATTTCCTTTAAAATGTCAGAGTAAAGTTGTTAAGATTTTACTAAGGAGAGACAGACAAATGTTCCTAGAAATGAGATCACAAACTTTATCTGTTCTTCTTAGCGTCCTCAATTTAGGAAGAAATTTAATATTGTTTTGCATCTACAGCTGTGTGTAGTTTTTGCCCAATGCATTATCCTATGCTGAAAGTATGTTTTTGATGAAGTTAAAATATTCACAGAGAGATAAAAGATGATCATATCTTAATGGTGGCTTTAATTCTCAGGAAACTAAGCATGCACTTCTTACAGTTGAGAGCTATCAATGCTAAATAATTTTGTAGTCACTGAAGATCACATTCTAGTACTGTCTAGGAAAAAAATATGTAGTCTCACCAGATGTAAATATTTAGCAAAAATCAGGATTTAATTACATTACATGATTAAATGACTTTAAACCCACTTTAGGACAGGAACTTCAGTACTGGGTAATGGCTAGATCCTAGAGTTTTATCCTTATCTCCGGGCACTGCAGAAACTAGAAGCCATTACAACAGGACCAAAGATCACCATTACAGAGTTATTAGAAGGGGCAGGAACATCAGGAACATGCTGGTGTTCTGTTTTTAAAAGCAAATGACCCATTAATCACAAAAACAACCCCATTACTGGAGTAACAAACTTAGTTTTACGCAAATGTCCCTATCAACATTATTCAAGCCCAAACTTGATTTAATTTGGAAAAGGAACGAATAAAGCTTAGGGTAATGGCAACCTATTAGACCATGCAGACCTTAATAATGCATTTAAGAAAGTGTGCTGAGCGAGTGACATGAACATCAAAAGAGAAACCAAGAGAACTAACTGCAGAATAAAGGAGAATTTCTATCTGAAATCGTACCAGAGAAGGCAGAAGGAGAAACCCAGGCAGAAGGAGCACGTGCTTAACTATAAGTGAGAGAGAATAATCACATTAATGTATTTCCCTAAATAGTTTCAGTTTGTTTCTTTATTCTAGTTTTACTAAATCTGATTTCTATTCAGGTTCAATTAATAATAATAAGCCTAAAATTAATTTGCATTATCATTTACAATAGATGCTTTGATCATGTATGTAGTTGGAACTATGCATACATTACCATATTATGCAAATTGCCTTTTCAGTGTCAGCTACATCTGTATATCATTTCTGCACTCCACAATCCTGTGTATGGTTTCTTTGTGTACAGCCCTGTAGAGAGAGAATCTGGGGAGACACTACCAGGGGAAGTACTGCTATGGTGTGCCCTCCTCTTCTGTTCTCTCTCCAAACACTCAGTGTTAGCACCAGACAGGGGAGAACTGTAACACAGATGGCTTGTTTGTGTCCTTTATGAAGTTCCTCTCCTGCATAGAGCCCACACAGGCAACCAAGCACGTACAAAAAGCCCAGGTGCTACCTTTTTTTGTTCTTAACACAAGCGTTTCTCAGGCAGAACTTGTAACTGCTTGCAGCATAAATCTGATGAGAATCTGACCTAAAAAAGAAAGCCGAGCCAATACCACAATGTACATAAAGATCTGATTTTTAGGTCAAACTTGTGCATTCATGACACTGAACATGCTGGGAGAAATGTTGCACATCAGTGGTTAATGGAGCCACTCGACTCTCCCTCAGCTGACTACTTTTGCCACTGGCCGAATTTTGTATTGCAGTGAGCAGGTCCAAAAACGTTAATAGTTTATATTTTTATACTGCCTTTTATCTTGTGAAATACTCCCTTGCTTTATAGGTTGATACAGAAACCATATAATGATTGTTTAATCTAATACAGTGCTGAAACTTTGTGGTGAAACACAGGAAGTATTTAGCAGTCTAGAATAAGAGAGCTTTTTTGAAGAGGAAATGAAGACTATAGTGTCCACTTGAAACAAAGATGGGAGAATGTCACTTTTAAGCTTAGCATCTGGCCAGGCCAGAGTTAACGCACTTCACAGGTATAATTACTGCAGTGGGATCTTTAGAGGAGCAAGGTGGTCAGAATTTTGCTTTAACATGTCACCCAAAAATGCACTTGGGTCACACCTTGCATCTTCTCATCATGCTGACTCATGGGCTGACAAGCAGATGAAATCCTCTTCATTCATTTCTCTCTTTTAGTCAGAGCCCTAGGTAACTCTCAAAATTGAATTAAACAGCCAAAAACTGTCAAAAGAAAATTTCACACTGCTTCCAAGTTCATGAAAATTTTGCGTGAAAACCTGTCCCTCCAGCCAAGCTGAGGATCATGTAAGTTTAGATTTTTCCTCCCACAGAGAAATTACTTCAGAGTGGCCCCACAGGCTTGATCCTGCCTTCCAAAAAGATGATGGTGAAATTCCTCCACAGTGAGGTCTCTGGGCCCCCAGAAGATGATTCATTTGGCCATTTCACTGTGCTCAGCCTGTTTGACAGGAGATAAGAGCATTGCCCGAGGAAAGGGAAGGGGGACTGCCCTTTTTCTTGTCAGCAAACTGTTTGGTTGGATCACCCTGTCTTTTGAAACCTCTTTGCTAAGAACTGGGTCTATTTGCACTGGTACTTTGCTTCCCAGGATACACTGGGATGTGATGCATGCAGGATCTTTTGGGTGAGGGAATTTAGCTTGGTGTTATCTGGTGAATGACAAACATTGAGTATTGTCAGGACAAGCTATTCCTGTGGTTCCTCAGCAAAGTGTTAATCTGATTAAACTCCTAAAAATTGATAGACATTAAGCAGAAGAGCATATTAATACTGTCAACAAAATTCAGTTCTTAGTCACTCAAACACAAACGTCAGATATTATTCCTCAGTACGCAATTAAAAATGATCTGATCACCCTCCAAGCAGAGAGCTGACAAAAACATGGGGTGAGGAAACGTTTTTGGTTTATCTTCTGCATATAGGAAGATGCTGATAAGAGGGGAGAATCATTTTAGTTCCGCATAGATAAAAAGATGGCTCTTGGCAGAGTAGATTAATGTACCTGTCTATACAAGCATAGAGGAAGAACGAAGAAGGGAAATAGATTCGCATTCTGCTGCACATGGGACAATCAAATATGATGTTTGGATTGGCAACTGGACTAATAATAATCACTGTAATAAACCAAGGCCTTTATATCTATGATATGCAGTACTAGCTAAAAGATAGCTGCTTCTTAGCAATAATGAGCTGCATTCTTCATCAGTCATCACCTTGTGTAATTATTGTGGTGAGTTCAAAACAAATCCATTGTGCCACCAATCAGATTTTTTTTTCCTTTCATGTTATGTTTTTCTTGTGTAGGCATGATGACTACTCACAGAGTAAACAATGAGGAACTAGGCTTAATATATTCATTTTCTATGTAAGAATAAGGAAAAAGAAAGAGATCTAATGGATGAGTGCAATAGCTTGGACAAGATCAATTATTTAAAGGTTAGGCACTTAAATGTTCCCAGAGCCAAACCTGTGGTTAAACAACTCCAAGAAAGAAAGAAAAAATGGATAAAAAAAGCAATCTGGCTTAATACCAAATAATACTTTTTTTCCTTTCATAATGTTTTATTAGAAATTGTGTTAGTAAGAGCATGCACAGCAATATTGAATAATATTAAGACAAGCAAGTTGCAACAAACTTAGTAATTTAAAACTCAAAACATCTGATTGAGAAGCATCTTAAATCTGAGATGATTTTTTTATTGGTTGATTTGTTTTTAGTTGAATTTTTTTCTGACATACTGTAGCTCTTCAGAGCTGAAGTGAGGATAATCAAAGTAAATTATGAAAATAACCTAGCTATGTGATAAAGGTCAACAGAAAGTCTTGTTAAGATCTGTTTTTCATGAAGATATCCTGTCTGTATTGTCAAAACGGATTACCATTATAACACAACAGAGCTTGTCAATTGAAAGAAAATGAGTTATTAGCACAAAGATACTTGTGACAATTAATATTAGATTTTGGTTTAGACTGTGAAAGAAAAAGAAAAAAAATCACAACCTCATTAGCTCATCTCTTCATTTATTTTTTTTCTAGCACAGGTCACAAGAAGGTGCAGAGATGTTTACTTTTTTTTCTGTCGTTAGCGTGCAGACAGGAATTTTAATTTTGAGAACAGAAATTGTTAGATATCTAAATTTATTTATTTAAGGAGAATTTTCCTGTCTAATTCTTATCACCTGCACTACATTGAGCTTTAGAGTTAATGTGGCTTTTATCCACTAGCACTGAACTGGGAATGGAGGGAGAAGGAGAAGTCCACATGTTTCTGTAACCATCTGTTTTCCAGGGTAACTGACTATGTAAATAAAAGCTACTCTGTGAACATGAACAGTCATGGGCTCACTTGTTTGTCTTCCAGCCCAAAACTACAAAGGGAACTTCCTCGCAGGGAAGTAGCAACAAAGGTTTAGTTATTTCCCACAATATTGCATATCCTGAGCACACCAATATGCAAAAAATGTCTTAGAGGTGAACATTTCCAAGGAGCATCTCTGTTATGGTGTCAATGGCAGTAGAGTAAAGCCAGGGCAGAGACCTCAGTCTTAAGAATCCTACATTTTCTTGCATAGTCAAATCCCACTGGCAATTATGCCAACAGTTATAAAAAACTTGATCCAGGAATAAAAAAAAATAAAACAAACAAAAAAAACCCCAAAAAAACAAACAACACTTTTGCATTTTGAAACATCATAGGCCTTGAATTAAACAAATCAGAAACTAGGAAAGAATGTTCACTCACTCACCCTATGGCCATGCTCTGAAGGACTCTGGTGTCCTCGTGTCTGGGAGGGCTTTTATCTTCAGTGATGATTTGAATGCCTGGAAAGACATACCTGTGACTGAAGGGATCCAAGACATAAATCTGACAGGACAAAATATGGCATGCAGTATAACCCTCAATACCCTCTACATAAATTAGAAACTGTGTGAGCCTGTTGAGTTTAAAGCACTTCCCACACATTTTCTGCTCTTGCTACTTAAGAATCACAGCAAATACCAAGTATGGAAGTTTTCTGTATGCACCAGCTGCTTCTTCCTGAGTGACCACCTGAAACTGTAAAAGCATCAAAGGCATCCTAAATGCATCACCACACTATGCCAGAAGGCTAACCAAAAGTCAGCTTTTCATTCTGCCTCAATCTAGAAAGAAGACAGTGCAGAATGTAAGGAGGATGCCCAAGTCAGTGAGAAGTCTGATCAGTGTGTCAGAGCAGGTTTAATGTTAACAAGAACATTCACACAAAAGACAGCCCCACTTTTCTGGACATTTAACAAAAAAAAAAAACCTGCTCAAACATGTTGGTGTCTGATCTGCAAGAGCCAGCACTTCCATAATTTTCCAGTGACATAAAACCAGTTAGTACCAGCTGAAATACATTAGCAGCTTCAGTAATTAGTAGGCACAGCCATTTCTTGTCAGTTCTACGGGCCATATCCTCAGCTGGCGTAAATCAATGACACTCTGGGTGCTGGAACTGTATTACTTTACTCACCTTGAAATAGTTATGCATACTAATTACTGCCTTACCCATTACTGCTCTTGTCAATTCAGACACCTGATTTACACCAGGTGAGTTTGTTCCATATATTTAGAAGTTTCTGCACATTCCTTCAAGAATCTGTACTGTCAAATAAACTTTCCAAATAAGCCAGGAACATGCTTTCCATTATCTATCAAATCAATGCTCAATGAAGTGACACCGTTGCACATAAATCATGACTGCAATTATTAAATCAAGCTGAAGTTTGTATTGTGTTTCTTCCACTGTTGGGTAGAATTAACCACGGGAGAACAGGAGAACAGGCATATTAGGATTGCTGGGATGGAAGAAGGAGTTAAAAGCCCCACCCAAGCTCTCACAACCTAACCTTTGGAGCATGCAGCTGATAATGCGAAACAGAACATAATGCCCCGGAGGAGATACATCTGGAGGTCAGCTCAGTCAGCTACTGTGGAACTGTTCCAACAAAGCAATCAAATGTCTAGCAAAACCTATAAAAAAAATCACATCTTTGGTATATAGACATCCAACCTGAGCTGGATGAGGGTAGAGAAACCTGATTTCAGTTTCATACCCCTGTCAGTCAACCTAAGAGCTGAGTTTTCTTTCCTCAAACACAAAGTGAGGTTTTTAACTTCAGCTTATTAAGGCTCAGTTTGTCTAACCCAGGCATAATAAATTCATGTGTCAAGATCGAAGTTGATTGTTCATCAGAGGAAAATGAGACAAGATAATCCACTTTGCTGAAAACGTAATGCTTTAGGAATGTTACAAACTACTGCAAATGTTTAACTCCCCGTGCCTCATGGGTGGTTATATAACAAAACACCCATTCAGGGGCTGATGCTTATCTCTGGCTTGCATAAGGCCATGTCTAGACAAGGATTTGAAGGTGTGTTGTTTGAAAGTGTTCACAGAGTGGTCCAGTTGGCAGATTAGGAAGCCTCCCCTTCCTCCTCCTCCCTCTCTCCCCATTCCCGAACTTTCATGCATATGGAATGGGTGAACTGTGAATCTCTCTCCCTCAATTTTGGGTTCAATCAATTTAGCAGCTGACGGTGGTGATTTGTCCACCCTGGAGTCAGAACGTGACTTTAGAGGGTTGAGGGAGCAAAGCTTTCAAAAGGTCCAAGGATCTGCATGTCCAGGGCTTTCCAGCATTATTTCCATACATCCACCTGCATGCCACACAGACATCCCCTGTGCCTTTGTAAACCAGTACTAGAGATAAAGGATGATTTTCCAGTGATGCTTAACCCTTTGACATTATCCCCTTTACAGGAAAATCCTTCCAGTGTTGATTTCCTCTTCCATTGTACCTACCCAGGTGTAATATTTTTGTTTCTTTATTACCCCATTTCCAATGAACTTGACTCAGCCATCCACTCCTTCTCCACATACACCTTATGTTGTTGGGAGATGTATTCAGTGGAAAAGCAGGAAAATCTACGCAAAGGTCTCTGTAACATGAACTAGGTGGCTAAGAATCCATACCACTCAATTTCTTGTAAAGCACTGCATTAAGTTTACAGTCTGTGCCTTTTTTCTTAAGCACACCTAAATATTTAAAATTTACTTTTGTAGACTATTTTATTATTACTTTAAGCTTCAAGTATACCTCAGAGGATTAACGAAAAATAACTATTTTATTTATAGAGCTAATACTCTACTATAGTTCTAAACTTATAAAAAAACATTTCTAGTCAATGAAGGTAAAAAACCATGCCTGCATAAATGTAAAGTTTTTGTTTTTAGAATCACAGTTAATTAATTATGTTTTCACATTTGTAAAACAAGAAGTAGAGGGAAAAAAAATAACTGGGTAAAGTTTAAACCACATTCAGAGGGAAATCAGGTAAGAGATCAAACTGCTGATGAGAAATATGAGAAATCCTGCCCCGCTGACATACATGGGAAGGTAATTATTTTCCAAGGGCCAGGAATTTGCCCTTTGTTTTTTAAAAATGAAATGCATACAGATATGTAGATACACTTGCGTACATATTTGTTTTTCTTCTGTAATAAAGTAAGAATGGCCAGGCCAGTTGTGATAGTTCTCTTTGTAATGGAGATTTCTATATGCACACACTTTAAATCTGGTTTGATAACCAGTGGTTTACAGTGTCATTAGGAAGGTTGAGACCATGAGGTAACTTTTAAGAAATGTGGTCTGCTGCCATATCTGGAACATATCAGGTCTCAGTAGAAATATATTTTTAATAAAGAGGAGTGCTTTAGATGTTTCTCTCTTGATATAGGCCTAAGTTCAGCAAGCTAAGTTCAATCACACAGCCGACTTCTAGCCTTCCAGTACACAATAGGGTTTAATGTTTAAAGTTAGGTGCAATGTTTAAAGTTAGGTTAAAGTTTGAGTATGGTACTGAATAGGTGCCAGAGCAAAAACATCTTTCATTTAAGATGAAAATTCCTGCTTTAAATTTTCTTCCTTGAACTCTGGCTCCAATTTGTGAATGCAGTGGTGATGTTCAGGTTTCTGTGTGGAGCCCAGCAGGAACGTCAGCAGTTCTGCTTCACTGCCGAGTATCAATAGTGCTCAGAGATCAGAGCTCAGAGCCAGCACTTAGGAGGGGCAACCTTGTCAGTCAGCACTTGACTGCTTTGCTCTGTTCTTGACCAGCCCATGCAATTCATATCGCCCTCAAGGTAAGATGAGTGGGTGGATCATGGAAGTGTACAAACAGCCTTCAGGATAATAATTTAACTCCTCTCCTTTTACCTTGAAGCTGTATATTTCCACACACTATCAAAGTGCATAAGACAATATTCAGTTTAAAGAAGTGTTCAGACTAGAATGGGTTGTATTTAAGAAGGAGAGAGCAGTCTGCATTTTATAAATAATGCAATGGCTTGTGGTTTCAAGATAGGCCCTGGATTTACAGACAAATGATGCAGAATTCCTGGCCTGTCTGCAGGCTACTGTGAGTGAAAGCTCATAAAGTGACTGAGCAGATGAAGAGATGGGTACCACTGCTGAGCCAGAGTACAAGTGGCTGCTTCTGGCCTTGTCAAAGTGGTGTTAGATTGGGGATGGGCTGCAGCAGAGTCTCTGCTGCCCTTGTGTTAATAGGTGGGCAGAGCTGGGCTCTTGTGTGCCAGAAATAGGGCAGGCACCCTGCCTCCCCAGTGAGGAATCTGTCTTCAAGGCATCATGCAGCCCTTCCTCTGAACTGGAATTCCAAACTTTCTGACCTTCAGCACAACACAAGGAAAGTCAGCAGATAACCAATATATACTAGAAGACCTCTGCATTAAAGATTTCTCAACTCTGTCTCTCTAACTTATGGAAATACTTAAAGGAAAAATATCGCCACTTGTCACAACTTTTGTGTTCCCCTTTCAATTGCAGTAGCTGACAAACACTTAAAAGTTGCTCGCTAAAAGTGAGTAACTGCTTCAGTGTAGTGTAACACTCTACAGAAAGATCACCTCAGATCTGATTCTGCCTGTCACAGTTACCAGTTGTGCTGCTTGTCTCATACTGGCCATGTGTCTTCAGTGTCCGTGTCCCTGAGCTGTCTATTGACATGTCAACAGATAGGACAGAAGAAAAATGTGAAGGAAAAAAAATCTTACAGCAAATAACAACTCAGTCCATTATGTAACTGCTAAAATATTTATGAGAGGTTTAATGTCCTTTTTAAAAAAAATAATAGTATTAAAGAACTCACATGTAATTAAATGTGGTATGGAAACCACGGTGTTTGCTGGAGCTATTGACTTCACTGTTCTCCTTCTCCCAAACTTAATATAAAATAAATCATTAATTTTCAAGCCAGTAACTTTTTCACCAATGCAAACACTGGTTGTTTAGTCTGAGTCAGTGAGATATTAACACCACAACAACATAGATTTATATTGTCATAAAATCATTCAACTCCAAATGTGACTCCTTTTTAATAAAATTGCCTGTAATTTTGAGCTCCATCACAGCCAAAGCTGAATGCTCAAAGGCTTTTTACCAGTCTCATAGTCGATATAAATTGTCTATTCTCATTATACTTACTTGTCGTAGCAAATTGTGGGCCCAAATCCTCAGCAGGCACAACCAGAGCCCACAGAGCTGCACAACTTGGATCTGTGGTGGATGTAGCCCCTTGCTGTAGATTTCCTGCTTGAATAGACTGTTGTGTATTGAGAATACTAGGCATGATCCAAGTTACTCTGGGGACTAGAACTCACACGAGGTTTATCTAGTATTAACAGTTATTTGACCTTTCTTGGCAGAGCAAGAAGAAAATGCTCTTTTACATACTCTTATGCAAACTTCTTAAATATTAAATGAGCTGTGCACAGAACATTTCTTGTGTGAAGGACCAATAATACTTTGGACCTCACTCGAAATCTGGGTCACTTTGACCTTGTATAAATGAAATCTTGCATTTCACCAATTTTTCACATGCTTGTTCCGTCTTGAGCAAAACCTCAGAATCAAATAAGGACCAGCTTCAATGTAGAGGATGATTAACTTAAGGAGTTCTTGGCTTCTTCTTCAAGAAGGTTAACATGACCTTGAATGGCAGGAGAATGTTACGAATTTGAATTGTTGAATCTTACGCGGACTGCTGTTATAAGAAATTCACACACAAACTTTATTTTTAAGCCTGAACAAAGAGACATTTCTCTCCCACTGCTTTTTTGAGATTATTAGTCCATCTAAAAACTGAAAAGAATCAGGGAGTTGGCTCTTTTCTACCTTACTGATACTCAGCCAAATTCACGCACGTATTTCCCATTTGCTTCAGCAAGAGTTTTGTCAATGGCAGTGCCGTAAATTCTACCTCCACCTTCTCTCTAATTGGCACCAACATCAAATGCTAAAGGACGTCCTTGGGAAATCTAGAAACCAGGAAGTGAAAATACACAGCTAAATCCAGGTCTCCACTGTACATATTGCTGTCTATTAATTAATTTCTTCTAGTCTATTCCACATCAGGGCTCTATTCTTTCCTATTTAAAGTCATCAGTAAAAATCATGTTAACATGAATAAGGCAAAATTAGGTATATAAGTGAAAGTGAAGTCAAAGCTTATGTGAAGAATTCCCACTTAGAACTTACAGCTTGACACAGAGGTCACTGAAGCATTTCTAAAGGTCATTGTCTGATATGATCTTTTCATAATTGTTAGTGAAATGAAGGCAACTTTATTCTGCTCCGCTTACTAGCATTGCTTATACAAAACGTGGATTATTCACAGCTCCTTTCCTTTTGAAAATGGGCATTTTTAATTTCTTTAAGGGAGAAATAATTCACACCCAGTATGAATCAAACAGAAAACAATTGGTTGAGGTTTATATGCCAGCCAAACAGTGCCACATGTATTTTCCAGTAGTAATTTGTATAGAAGAGCTATTTTGAACAGCAGTGCCATCAGTTCAGGGGGAAAATAATCCCAGAAGTTAAATCCTATTGATAATGGAAGAGTAGGAATGATTCCAAATCATAGTAATGTCCTTAATTCTGTGTCAATAGCCATTCTAGTCATAGGTGCATACTTGTAGCTCTTCCTTGACAAATGACATTCCCCTGTTGTGGCACTGGGAAAAAGATTCTTCTTGATAATGCTGCATGTAAGTGTACTGTCCTTTCAGCTGAAAAGTGGAAAAGCAGTCAGATTCTTTCAATCCACACCTATCTTCTGATAAGCACCTTCTTCACATTTTTTTCTAACCTCATTTGTATACTGCTGAATTCCTCATTAGAGTGAAAATAAAAATACACTTTCTGAAGCTGACTTCAAAAAAGAAACAAAAGCACCTTCTTGACCTGGATATATCAGAATGTTTAACACAGTTGATAGTCTGTCAAAATTGTCATGGATGTTTTTGTTGAACATATTTATATAAATAGTATTGATGAGCACTGGTTATAGCTGAGATCCCCACTGTGCACTAAAAATCTATCTAAGATGGTCAAAGTCCTCTGCTAGAATTTGCTGTAGAGTGTAAAAACTTCTAAGAAGAGAAATACTTATCTTAAGGAGAAAAGTCAGGTGGTAGAAAAGAGAAAAATTAAACAAAGTATTAGAAGGAAAAGAAGACACTTAATCCATCTGGTCTATGGGAAAGCTAGGAGAAGAAATGAAACCTCTGCAGTTTGTTTATTCAGACTGACTAAATTTCAAGCCAGTGAGTAGGTTCAGTGAAGTCAACAACACAACTCACATCCTCACAGTAAAGCATTTACATAAGTGCATTGCAGGACTGATTAATCTTGCATGTTTCAGGAGGTGTTCTAGTGCTCTCAAGATGAATCATCTGAAACTAAAACAGATGGGTAGATAAATCAGAGGTAGAGATCTAGGTGCAATTTTGTATGTCTCATGATAATTTACATGTAATCAAGTTGACTTTTCAAGTTAAAACTACTCAAATGTTCATACAAATATTCCATGTAAAAAGTGCATTTACAGTTTCTGTGTGGGGTATTTATTTATTATACCTGATAAGAGGGTATTTGATTAAAATGGGCCTGATGACAGGGAGGATTTTACCAGTCTCACTGTCTGAAAGGTGATGGTTTATTTCTATTTGCAGATAAGATTTTTCAGACCAATTCTCAGGAGAGAAGTAACATTTTTCAGAAGCAGATTGATTGTTTTGAACAAATTCTTTTTAATTCTTAAGAGAATTAACATTTTGAATCTGAAAGCATGTTAGCATGACTTCAGGTTTGAACAGCTTTAGGAAATTTTACCCATGTTAGCATTCTCATTTCACTACTGGAAGCCTAGTTTCTTCTTGGCCAGAAATGAAAGAAGTTTGGACACTTTGATTTGAAACCTGCAGTAGTGTGTGTTGGAAGAAGCAGGTCATGATTTCCACATGCAATTGGAAGGGCTAACATTTTTGTAACCAGTATTCATTTCATTGGCCTGCAAGTGGTATAAAGGTGAACCATTTATAAATATTCCTTCATTGAAAGAATTGCTAGCAGCTTTCAGTTTGAAAACAAGAGTTCTGATGTTACTGTTTTGGGTTTGTGGTTTTTTTTAAGAAAGTGTGTGTTCTGATAGGATTCTGCACCGATAAAGATCATCTGGATCTTTTAGGAGAGTAATTCACATAGTTAAGCCAGTTAGCAGCTGTTTGGATTTTGTGATTTTTTTTTTTTCACAGCCAGTAGCTAAGACAGCAAAACTGTCTCCATATTTGCTTTGTCTTCCACCAGATTGATGGAATAAGGCTCTGTACATGCACATGTTCACAGGTGGATGCTTGGGAATGCTTCTGTTGGCTTTCCTGGAATGAAATATCAAAGGTATGAGTGGATGTGGGACTGTCGCATTTTTTCTAGCTTTAACTTGTCACCTCCAGCTGTTTTAACACCTTCACTTTTGGTGATTAGGAAGGCTGTAATCCAGAAATAAACAGCTGAGCACAGATTTTTTTCTCTGAAAGTAGGCAGGGGTTTGTTTAAAAGAAACAGAAGAAGAAGCAATGAGATAGGGCATTAATGAGTGGCACAATGGGCCACTGATACTGTCCTGCAGAAACAAAGGGCTCTGTGCAAGAATTCCCTCCTTTAGCATGTGATAGACCTTCTGACCTGGGATCACTGGCTCACAGACAGAAACAAGGGAGGAAGCAAGAAATCTCGTCATTTCTTTTCCCCGTGGGATAAACAACATTTTATTCTACCTTTAACCCTGGCGGGAGACACTGCCACTTAGCAAACAAATCTATATTAAGTGCACTTGCTGGAATTATTTACAGCATCATTTGTTCCAGAAAATGACACTAATAATATATTGCTGAAATCAGAAAATGGAATTTGACATGAATATAGGCTTCTGAGTAGTAAAAAGCATCTTTCCTTAATCAGCATACCTTATTAAGGAATTCCCTGTTTTCCTGTCCCCAAAGAGAAGCAAAATACCATTGTTCTCATACAATATCCTTTTTTGACTCGCAGAAAAGCTACTTTTGGCACTCGGGCTTTAACCATACATGACTCTACAGAAAGAAAGAACAATTCTGCGCCTTCACAATATTTTTGAGAAAAGCAAAAGCTCCACACCACTATTCAGAGATCACTTTGTCGGCAGAAATAAGGATTCATATGCACAGCTTTCACCAATAGAGAATACTCTGCAGGTGTTTACTCCTCATATCAAATAATATTACTTGTTAACCAATGAAAATGGAAACTGTTACATCAGAAATGTGGGGGGCTTTTTCAGAGTAACCTCAGAATTAATGTATTTGGTTACTCCCTTCCTCCAGTTTCCAGATATGCCTGTATAATTTACCTTCCATGTAATCTGTCAGGAGTTTATTCAGGAAATGGAGATGTCCTGCTGGCCAAATCTGTTTTTGTAATGGTAACCCTGCAGGTTGTATGCTACTAGCACAGTTTTGATGCCAAGAAGTTCCTGCATTAAATGGGAGAGGTTAAAAGTCAGTCCTGCCTTGCAGCTGCTTTTAGTGAGCTTTGGCAAAGGTTCACCAGCCTGTCCATAAATGTACAGTGTCATTGCTATACAGGAACATTAATCAATGTTATCTGCTGCAGAACTGTCTTGCATTGTGATTTTGACAGAAACTGCAGACAGGATCACATGTTCTCATCATCTCTCATAGTTTTAGTAAAGCAGCTGTAAACATTAAGTTTTTTTTGAGAGTTAGTTTCAACAGTGAGCATTCCTTCAGCAGAGGATAAGAAAATGACCCTGATTATACTTCCTCTCCAGAAACTCCTTTTATGAATAGTATAAGGTGATACCACTTATCTCTCTCTGTTTTGGAAGGCTTAGTTTTTTTTTTTTGTTGTTGGTTTTTTTTGGTTTTTTTTTGTTATTTAAATAATATCTAGCTGCAGTAAGACTTTTTTAAGATGTACAGTTACAAGGAGATAAAATATATAACAGTGTATACTTTTTGTGTATGGTTGTTTTACAGAAGACTGTGCGTTTCCACTGCAAAAATGGAGATAATACAAGATAAACACCAGAATTTTTACAAGGAAAGAAAGTCACTGGTGATTTTCAGGTCTGCATGACAAATATTCTTTCTGTCTACTGTCTCACTTAAATGCTTGGATGTACCTTAGGAAGACTCCAGTTATCCTCATGCATATAGGAACCCAGGGGTCCTGATAAAGATAGCTTGAGCAGCACCTCACTGATCCCTAAAGCAGCCAAGTGAAGTCACCCACCCAGCTGTCATTTTTTTGAGAGTGAGAGGAAGAGGGAAGGTTTCATCAGGAGCTATATTCACCTCATGTTTCTAAGAAAGCTGTAGTAGAATGTCATGTTCAGCAGGTGACAGTGATAGAGTGTGAGTATAAATGGACACAGTTTTCAGAAGATGAAGAGCTGAAGTCCTGTGTCCATTGGAGGACTCATGGTTGCTGAGATACAGAAATTATAAAGGACACAGTAATATGTAGATGGAGAAATTAGACATTTTACTTATGTCTCTAAAGCAGAGACATAATTTTGTGCCATCATCTGAACACCCAGGCTCCAAAAAAAGCCATTTTTCTCCTTTTTTTGTCTAAGGTGATGAAATATAATATTGTTTTGAAGCTTAGTGTGTACCATAGCACTTGTGTGCTTGACATATATAAGTAGAATTTACATATTTCTTTCCAACCATTAAAAAACTCCCAACATTTTCAACACCTCTCCTGCTTATTCTTATCGTTATTATTTTTGATTTAATCTTGTCATCTTATAAACAAGTTCTTCAGTAATGCTGGTCATGTACAAATTGATAGTCCCTGACACAAGTGACATATTTTAATTGGATGGTTCCTGTCTTGTGAAAAAAAAATTATATTTATGCTCTAACATCACCATCTTTCTTTTAGCTCACCAGTAACATTCTACTAAGACATGCCAAAATGATTTTCAAATAGTGCTGAATCAGCCATTCCTCTTCAACAGCCATTCTTGCAGCAGAACCAACCTGCGCGGTGCCAGCAGCCTGCCTTTTTCACCTCAGGATTTGAAAGAATGGCACACAGGTTAGGGCAAGTCCTGCTGCCTCTTTACACAAGGTGGAAAGAAACAGAACCACATTCAACAGCAGAGTAAGAGCCGAGAAATCAAATCAAGGAGTTAAGAAATGGGAGACCTGACTGCAGCTGGTGCTCACTGAAACTTCTGCTTGAAGAGCGAAGAATTATGTGTTAGGTTCAGCTTGTACCTTAATCCAGTGAAAACAGTATTTAGCCTGTATGGATGCAGAAAGGAGATGTTCTTGTGTTCTGGAAACCTTTCATAAAGAAACTTTTGCCCTTGAAAATAAAAGGGAACTTGTTTCTGTGTCCTTTGATATCGACCTCTTTCCATTGTAGATGACAGGGAGACCTTCTTGTTTTGTGTTCTGTAACAGAACTCAATTACAGGTAAGGAAAAGAGATCTGTTTTCAAAATTAAATGTATTACCTGTAATAAAAAGCTTTCTGTTCTTTGAGTAGAGAAAGATAATAGATTCTTCTAATGTCCTGTCCCTTGCTGAGGCCACGGTCTAGGAGTGCTATCTGGTTGGGGCAGAACGAAAGGTTAAGCTTTGCACAGTGTCTCTCTGTTCTTGTGTAGAGACCAAAAATTGGTGCTGCTTTTGGATGAAAATGTTGCAAATGAGGTTTCTCCAGAGACCAGGCCTTAACTTAAGCCTAATTTTTAGAACGGAGGATCTGCTGCCCTGTTTTCCTCCTCATAACCTGGTTTACAATCTTCTTATAACAGGAATTTAATTCTGAAAGGTCATGTTGTCATACTCTTTGTTCCTAATTCATTACACTATTTGTTCTTAATTCACTTCATCAGTCTTGCCATGAGTCAGGAATTACCATTGCCTCAATCCATGTGGTCCTAATTATAAAGACAGGACTAGGCATTTGATTAGGCATTTGTGCCTGTGATATGAATAGTGCTGAATCAAGCATCTCAGAGAAATATATTAATTTTAACTAGTTGTAACTATGCTTCCACCACCTTGTTTGTCAATGCAACTTTGCTACATTTTTAAATAAAAAACAGAGATTGCTGGTCTTAGCAGTGGTTTTGTTAGCCATACAATCATGATGCTAATTTGAAGCTGATTATAAACTTTTATTGACTGAACAAAAGCTGAAATTTGCTGACCAAAAAAGGGTGTGTTTTTACTCATAGGTCTGACCTGGTCAAGAAAAGAAATAAATGTAAAGATGGACCTGGTGCAAACATTTATCATGTCCTCAGGTAACACCTCAACTTTTCCTATACCAAAAGTTTCCTAATTTTCATATATAGCAGTATTTAGCAAATTAAATATTTAATCTTTCAATTGTGGAAGAACGTGGGGCATAGCAAGTAGAACTTCCACTCATACTTGCTGAGTTATCTGCTGCAAAGGATTAGCTGCTGTATTCAACAGTGACGAAGCTCCTGTTTTCAAATAAAGAGGTTAATTGGCTTTGTACAAAATATGCTTATATAGCACGTATTACTAATATTACTTCTGTGAAGGCTCATTGCAAAGGAATCTAAAATTGTCTTTTATTACCATTTTTACAATAATCTGTCCTTGACCAAAAATTATACTTAGAGAACCCCTCCTAGTACATCATTACAACTGCTTAACTAGTCATTGGCAACCTCAGTGGTTCTGTTACACTGCAATTGTGTTTCCAGTTGTAGGCCTTGAGTTGCTTCTTCCTTTTTTTATTATGTTTTTTTTTTTTTTGTCATTAGTGTCATGGCAGCACTGATGATCTTCCACTTGCTTAGACTGTGAGCACAACAGATTATGAACAGGGTTCTAATTCTCATCAATATAAAAAGTTTTTATATCAGTTTAAGAAAGATGTGTGTGTCTCATTATGTACCCATGTAAAATCTAAATAAGGACACACATTATATATCTGCTTGCCAACTGAGAAATATGCACTTGCAACTTCTATTTAATATTTCATTGGTACACATACATGATACCATCCTTTCAGCAAAGATTTTAACAGTTTTGGCACTGAGATGGTGGTATCTGCCTATATGTGTCATCTTTCTACCATAGCTCTCTGCAGGCACATAAAAGCTTGGCTTGACAGAGAGCTGGCTGGAACTATTCTGTATTTGTCTGAAAAATCATCCCAGAATTTGTCCATGGCAATAGAATTAACTATGTTTACAAAAATACATCTCTCTCATGCAAATTTTACCAGTGATCATGGATCTTTCTGATTCTAAGTACTCTGTTCCCACTGTTGGTAACTCAAGAGTTTTGAGAAATTCTAGTCTAAAGAAATTTTTCTTGACTCTCTAACTCCTCTGTTTTTGTTCCTAATTTTCATCTTAATTGTGATGGGTTTTAGGTTTCCCTAGTTAATGTACTATTATGTCTCATCCAACTATATTGTTAGATTATGTCTTGGATGAATTCTTAGTGAGTAGCTTAGTGATATTTTTTAAATTTTATGTTTTTTAATTAATTTCAAAGAATGTTTGTTGCTGATTGTAAATAATGTACCTTTTCTCAAGTTTGTTTCCAGTGCCATATGATGGATAGTAATGAAGTGTTAATTTTATTTTCTCTATACATAACCATATTACTGGGAAAATCTCAAAAAGAAAAAAAAAAAGGAAAACCTCATTTAGACAGCTGAAGAATGAGCAACATCAGAGTTCTTCAAGCATTAGATTTGTCACTGGTGATAACCATCCCTTTCTTTCATAGTCTGTGAAACTTTCAGGGGAATCTCCACACATGTCATACAAAAGGCATTGTGAAATTTTATCATCAGCAAACAATGGGCCAGATCCTCAGTACACTGAGATTTCTTGCAGTTCCATCTATACTAATGAAGCTTTTCAGCTCACAGCAGCCACAGGTCTGGCCCATTTCTTCCAGCATGATGATATTTCACAGTTACTAGATTTTATAGAATTAGCTATTCTAATTTTAGCTTCTTGTGTACCTAGATCCATCCCTCCAACAAATAAAAGAGGAAGGAAAGAAGAGATTAAAAATGTCTAAGTAGTGAGTGCTGCAGAGTAGTCAGCAATGTTTAACAGTCATTATTCCTGCTGGTTCCATCCCAGGTTAGTAAGGAAATGTGGATATACAGGTTGTTGGAAACATCTTTATGACCAGCTTGCTCTCCGACTTTGTGTGGTTGTGTTTAAAGGCAACTCAGACTGCATAAACTGAGAGGGCAGCCAAAAGCATTTTCTTCAGCCAGTCACAGTGTGAACATGGTTTAAGGATGTGTGTGTGGACATAGCTTAAGCACCCTAGTTCTTCCTTCTGGCAAAACTCCAGGGAGGTAGATGTCTCTCCTCTGTTTACCTACAGTCAGGATCTCTGTTGGCTGGTTAAAGTCCAAGATTTCTCTCTCATGTGAGGCCAGAATTATTTTTATAGCATGAATTTCCTTTTAAAACCATCCTGGAAAAAAGCAAGAACTAGATCCAAGTTTTTCCTCTAAGTGTATCCTGTCAACAAAGACTCTGGAGTTCAATGGTATAAGGACTGAGAGACACTAGGTCAATAAAAAATATATTAGCAAGCAACTTAACCAGCTTAGCTGATCCTTTAAAAAAATTCTTTGCACTTAGCAAGAAGCACATTATTTCTAAACAAATTAGAACCAGAACACAAAGGGATATTTACTACTACATAAAAGGAGAAAATTAACTGAAAGGGCAATACACTGCACTAAGAGTATTTGAATATATGCATTTTTAATGACAGTTCTAAACCAGCAACTGTTCAATTAAATACAATCTGTCATGGTGGGGAGAGAAGGACGCAATCATGCTAAAGAAAGACATTTCATGACAAATAGCAACTTATCACTGACTTAAAACGTGTGTGTGTGGTGTTTAAATAACATTAGACAATTACAGAAATTTAAAAATTATGAGCTTATAAGTGGATTTTATTTCTATTATTCATTCCTTTTTAGGCTGATTCTGCAGTGCATAACACACATTTTCCTTTATTTGCCCTTTCAATTCTTGAAGAATATTTCTCTTTGTGGAAGTTAAGCAATAAAGTTATACTTGCTTACAGTTCACCAGTAATTCCAGCTGAGAGCAACTCCTATGCTTTCAGATATTTAGGGCTTAACAGTTTTTCACCTGTTGAAAACTCCACCTGCACAGCATGTTTGTGCAGCATTACACTGCATAGTGCAGTACATTTTCTTCACACCTTGTGGTCAGTTAGTGCTCACTGCATAAACAGTGTTGTTCACATGAAGAAGCCATAGGCGTTTCATAAAGGCATTGCTATCTAATAATCACCAAGTGAAGTTCAAAGAAGAAAAGATAGCAAAGAGTGTAGGAGTAAAAATAAAAGACCATGATGTTCCTAAGAGCTAAGGGCATCATGTATCTCAAGGAGGATTATATTGTATGTTCCAGAAGTTAAAAACAATTGCCATTCAATTGGAGATGGAAGCAGGGAAGAGAAACCTTTTTTAGGGCATATTCTTATAAGTACACAACAGTAAAACCCCATTATACCTACTTACCATTTTTCTGCAATTTGGAATGTGTCTATCATTAGCAAAACCAGCCAGCTTAATCACATTAGACCAAAGCTTTTGGGGGACATTTAAGTCTTCATATCTCTCAAGTGTCCTGATTTAATTGGGACATCCTGAACTTTCACAGTAAATCAGAATTCCAGCTGTCCTCAAACTAGCAGGCAAATTCTCACTTTACCTTATTCTCCCCCTTTGCTGGCACTTTTCAGAGGGTAAACAGAGGTCTGATAAGACATGGACACAGAAATGTCACATGTCATTCTATTTAAATACAAAGGCATTTTAAGGTTGGTTATTTGGGCAGAACTGCTTGTGCATATAAATTGCCAGTTCTAGTGGATTAAAAGCAAGAAAAATACTGTTTGGATTAATATATATGCAATTCAATTACACTTTCACTTTAAAACCACTCTAGGAGCTTCTGTTTTCCATGCTTTGTGCTTGGAAACAATGCTGATTTAATATGCCAAGTCCATTTACTTCTTGTCTAATTTCAATGATTATTTGTATGAAACTTACTGAGAATTTTTGATTGACTTTTTTTTTCATTAGAAAGTGCCTAGTCATAGAAATTTGTGCCAAGAAGTATCTGTTTCAATGACAGCTTATTCAGGAAACATTTCTCAGCTTATGGTGGGGAAGAACATTTGGTCTAGAGTAGAAATAGAGCTTAGAGTAACCAAAAGCACACCAGAATGTGAAACCTTACCACTCCAAGCATTCCATTCTAAGTTTTCTTATATTTTAAAAGAGGACTTTCACAGCACTGGCAATTATGAGGCATTCCTGTAATTTTTCTATGGGCTATCATTAGAATGCAGTCTTAAATTACACACACATCTAAAAATTTATTTTTAGGAAGAGAAATCCATTTTACATGCAATTTCTGAAGAGTTTTAGCTGTGAGATTGACTTGTGTGTTCAGTGGAAGCCCACATGGTTGAGTACTGTCATCTTTTAACCACGCGCCTCTTACAAACCTGGAGCATGGAAATTCAACTTCAGTACAACACAAGCAGTAGAAGATGTGAAATACAAAGTGGAGTAGCAACAAATAATAATAAATAAATATAGATATTTAGTATGGAAACCTAGCCAAGGCAGTTCATCCACTGTTAATACAATGAAGATTCTTCCTCTGTGAATGTTTCTTGTGACCGGTCATTTATCTTAAGTTACATCCCACGTGGTCATTTTTCAACTGCACCAGGGATCACAGCAGCTTTACTTCTTGCTCTGTGTAACTAGGACAAGCCAGAGGAGCTCTGAGAGAGGTAAATCATGTCCCAGAGGTTCGGGAGGTGCCCACCCAGCTCAGTTTCACTGCAGTATTCATGAAAGTATTCGTGCAGCTACTCAGAGCCTGCTGCTGTTTCCAGGCCTCAGAGCTGTCACCCAGGAGCAGTTGCTCCTTTCCCTCCAACTGCAGCACTATAAACATGCTGGAGAGTCCAGGAGAGCTGGAGTTGCTGCCTGCAGTGAGTTGTGCCTCTTTGCAGCCACCTGCAGAGCGGGATGAGGTGCCAGCATGGTCACTAACCCTGGAGGAGGGAGTCTGCCCTGCCCTGTCACAACTTCCAGCCACAAGGCTCAGTGCACTCCAAGGATGGGACAGGAGAAACAGGGCAGGGAGGAAAGGGGGCACGTTCTTGTAGACAAACCCATTAGTGCAGTAGTTTTAATTGTACTGTAGCATTGGGGTCTGTGAGGACTTTGACCTAAGGCCATGGGAGAAATCTCTCTAGTTAGGGCCTAGTTTCACTCGCATTGCCCTATGGGAGTTTGTATGTAAATAGTTATATCCTTATAAAGTTAAGTTTCTAGACTGTTCTTAGTTCTCTTCCCTGATTGGTTAAGATTTGCCACATTAATTTTCATATTCTTAATCCCTGTCCCTCATTGGATCCTTTCCCTCAAACTCCTTCCCTAAGCTACCCTATATTAGTTACCATTACACCCTGGCCCTCACCCTTTCTGATGCACTCTATACTGTGTTCGGCTTCTCTTCGTGCTCATTTGTTATTTTTCTACATTAAAATGATTTTTTCTTTTCAGGTCACCAAATTGTGCCCATCTCTGCTTTTTATTTCACTGCCCACAAACTCTTGCCTGAAGTCCTGAGGTAACTCCTGGCCTACCATCCTGGCCCGGGCTGTGGCACTCTGAACAGGGACGTGATCTTCAGGGAACCTGTCGGGATTCATGGTGAGAGGCCCTCAAGCCGTGTAGGCCATGCCATTCTCAGTTTTTGGGACCATCCAAGCCAGGCCTGGCAAGCGCCCGAACGCTGGCGACATTGAGGGAGGGCAGCCCAAGCATCGGGGTGGTGTTGAGCCCCAAGGAGGACCCACGGATGGGGGTGAAGTCGACCTGCAGAAGCAGGTAAGGGGGACATCTGCCCAAGAATTTGATTGAAGCCCACATCAACTCTCTCTCTGTAAAGGAACCTCCATTAGGAAGGTCGGAGGGGAGTGTGGTCAAAAATGGGAGCCCAGATGTCCGGCGTAGATAGAGATGTATACAGACATTTCAAAGTTATTTAGGCGTCCCAGGGGAATAAATTCCAAAGGCACAATTAATTGGATTTCTAAGAATTTTCCTGACGCCGCTGGGCCCAATGTTACACCATCTACATTTCGTGACTCGGTAGGCAGTAAGTATATAATTCGACCACTGAAAGGAACAGCACTGCCCAAAAACTGCTTCGTATATTCTGGATTGTTATGGAGGCACTAAAATACGAGGAGAAAGAGAAAGCAGAGAATCAGGAAGCCCTGAGAATGCCATCACCTCTCTTTCCTACCCTCCTCATCCCTCAAATCATCCTGGCAGTAGATAAGGGGCTGCTGAAGGATATGCCTGTGGCTGGCTCGGAGGGAATAACAGTTCAGCTGATGGCACACCACCCTGTGTCCACCCCCAGTCCCTCCACTGAAGCCAAGATGGCAGTGTACAGGCCATCTTGGATCTCTCCTGCTCCGTCCCACACAAACCTTCATGCTTTCCTCATCCTTCTGACCCTCTCAACACCAAGCAGTCAGCCACCATTTTAGCTGCTGGCAGCTGCTCCAAAGACTGCCGTTTCAACATCAGCAGCCATTGTAAAGACTCTACTAACCGTCCATCTTGTGGTGGATGCCCTGGTCCCTCAGGAGACCTCTCCTCTGCCTCCAACTCTGCCAATTCCACCTCACAGCATGTGGACCTGGGTTGTTACACTGTAGAATCCTTGAAAGCAGCTTTTTGAGAACCCCAGCCGAGAATTTACTGCATATGTAGGGGTGATTCTGCTGCTGAGAATGCTGATCCCATAGTGAAATCAGTGGTTGGGACTCTACATTCCTTCCCTGTACATGTTGATCTTGTTTGTAAGGTGCTAGATCTCAGCTTAAAATACACAGTTTCTGCCTCTCAGGAAATAATTCTTCAGCGGGTAAATTGTTAAAGCATTTCAGTTTGGGTGGGTATTTAGGAGGCCCTCTCTGGGCAATGAAGATTCTCCTCTTGATCTGTTTGTGCTCCATCTGTGGAATTGCATTCTCCTGTTTTCTCAAGTCTACTCCTTCTGCCACTTTTACTCTATGCTTAAATGCTTGTACTTGGCTGTTTAACTTTCCTCATAAAACACTTTAAATTTTTTAATTTGGGATGTAAGGTTATATAATTTGTGATTTTTTTTTTTAATCTTCAGTGATCAACCAGACAAGTGTAATATTTGTTGTAGATTATATTGCATTTTCTTTGCCTATCATTCTTTTTGTATTAAATACTCAATGTAATGATGTATTTTATTAATTAGCTCAAAGGTACCACAAGCAGTAACAATATTACTTCCATTATTCATGTCCCATTGCATGATCTAAAAGCAGAAGGCTATATCTTTCCTGATGTCCTTTACAGCTTTGTCTATTGTTCCAAAGTGTGAGGCCAAATCAGTCATCCTTTTGTTAACTTAAAAAATAGTAGTTATTTGCCCTGTCTTTTAGGATCTAAATAACTTGATTCTTTCTGCTTTTTGTCCTTTTAGTTTTCTGATTTTATTTTTTCAGAGTTTTTAAGATAAGTGATGAAAGAAATCCTAGCAGCAAAATTGTTAATTGATATATTTGATCATGTTCTCCTGAGCTTCAAGAAAGCATTGAATATAAGGCTATGTTTCCACTGGGAAGTAAAAAAACCCAAAACCACAGAACTGCCACAATATAAAAAACTTAGTTTTCCATCGGAATCACATTTTCTTAGTTTTCAGCAGCTGGCCATAGTTTTTCTGAAAGGCTCAAGAAAAGGTGGCACATCCCTGACTAAATAGGTATAGGCTCTACTTGGAGAGATAAGAATGTGCCACCTGGCTCCCAGCTATAGAAACTGTGGTCTATATTCACACTGAAAGCCAAAAAATATATAGAAGTTAAGAATGTCTACTTTATGTATAAACATCAAGCTTACTGCTGAATTTAGATTTTTGATTCAATGAGGATCATTATAGGAAGCATCATCATCACCCATTGAATTTTACCAAAAAAGCAGAACTAAGTCCTGATGATCCCACAGATCAGTGACTCTCATTTCAGCACTGGGTCTTAGTAGGCATTTGTCTGTCTCCAAAAAATATGCCTTTGGTAAATTTCCTGGCTGGATTTCTGTGGAAGTCTTAAAGAAAAAATTGTGTGATTGTGGCAGTTCTTCACTCTCTGAACGTGATGGTACCAGGCTCCATGTGTGCAGTGAATCCTGCCTTTCCTCAGAGAGGGATACTCACTTTCAGTAGCTTAAAAAGCTTCATTTGATCTTAGTAAATGAAATGTCTTGCAGGATTCAGTAGCATGTGTCCTCTTAAGGGCAGGGCAGGGTAGGGAGTACAGAAGGTTTCAGCAAGAAATCCATGATGTTGATTGAGGGGCTCTTCCTCTTTGTTGGACTTGAATTGTACCTCCAAACCATAGCTGGAATGGATTAATCTTGACCTTTCTTAAAAGCTCAATTGATTTTCTTTATATCAGGAATATGTGTATAGCAAGGAATGATTATTGCTACAATCTAGTTCCAAAATTGTGGTTTGGGATCAATTAGTAGGTCATGAAGAGTTTTTGGAAGGATATGGCTCAGCACAGCTTCCTACTAAAGCATAATGTCTGTATTCCAAAGATGTGAGTGCCCTCCTGCTCCCTGGCAATAAAATATCCACTTCACATGGCCTTTGTCACATAGCTGTTTATTACGGTGGCACTTTCCTCTGCTAAACCTGAGACAATCAATCTTCTGGGTTTTAAAAGCCTTCATTTTTTAATTAACATTAGTGCCAATCTACCTGGAAGAAATGTGGAATTTTCCTTGCCATTTAAGCTTATGTGATGCTCATAGTGTAAAAACTAAACAGCAAGTATTCTGCAAGTTCTTAGAACACAGGACTTGTCCCTGACCAATACAGTAAGATCAGACTTTGAAAATGGATGGCAAGGGATATTACATTCTAAATTTTCTCTCTTCTTTGAAAAGAAAAAAAAACCAACAAAACAAAACAAAACAAAACAAACAAAAAAAAAAAAAAAAACCAAAAAAACCAAAACCACAACAAACCAATACTGTGTGTGGTTGTTTTTTCCCATCCAAACCAAGACTATTTGCACAACTGTGCTGAAAGATATAATTCAGGCAAGTCACATTATTCATAAGCTAGAAATGACACTTTTCCTGGGCACTGTAGGAAGAGCAGGCTTTCATCTGCAGCCTGCTATTTATTTCTATAATCCACACAAGAAACAGCCATCACCCAGCTCTGTGAAAAGTGCCTTAGCAAGACACACAAGACACACTGAAAAAGAAGCAATTGCTGCTGCTTTCCCAGGGAATATGCCACCCTTTACAGGACACAATCATGTGATATGATAATGATGCAGCTTATCTAAGACAGTCAGTTTAATGTATTCTATTCATCTCTTTGAGGTGTCAGTCTTTAAATCTAATGGTGACAGTGAAGTTTAGGATGTTCTACAGGAAGATTTTATTCAGAGTCGGCCTACCTGAACAATACAAGAGGGAAAGATGCACTATGGACTTGGCACAGCTTCTCAACATCTTTGTCCCTTCCCCAGCTTGGTTCCACCCTTTTGCTGCAGAGCCCTCAGCAAGAAGGAATGCCCTTTGGCCAGACAGTAAAATAGCAATGAGGAAGCACAGTCCTTGCAAAAGGATTTTAAGAATTTGGAATTTGCTGCCAAATGTTGTTTTGAATCTGTCTGCTTTAATATGTCATGCACTGAGAAGCAGATCCAAATGTAACCATACACGTGGGTGCAGTTTGCTAGTAGTGCCACCAGTGCTATTAGTGAGGATACTCTTGGTTTCTTTTTCTCTCCTTGCTATCCTTCAAGCCATACCTGCTGGCACTGTAATTTCATATAACATTATCATTGCCAAATTATCAAAATCAAGTGGCACTGAGAACCATGTTTTATTTCAGTAGCTTCTAGAGGCAATGAAAGGGATTATCTTCATCTTCTGAGAAAAAAATTGTTAGAAACTTGCAACAAAAAATCCTTTTAATAAATGTTGTTTGTCTCTAGGATACAATTGCACATCTCACAATGCTTAGTCTCACAATGTTTCTGTGTTAAATTAACCTGGATTAGCTGAAGTTTAAATTGCTTTTGATAAATTACCATTGCTATCATTCAAGCTTATTTTGCCTGCCTTGTTTCTGTAGTTTGTTACCCCGGACAAACCACTGAAGGACCATGCTGATCATTCTGTATCACATTTGGAAAACCATGCTTCTGAACATCCCTGATCTTTAAAAAAAAATAAAAATCTGAATACAAACCAACAAACCCATCCCATGTATACCAGAATTGAGTCTTGCTTACTTTCTGCATTCTTTAAAGAGAAGTGTAGTGATTGTGTAAACTGGGTGCAAAATGAACAAACTATATTTTTGCTTTGGTCTCACCTTAATTGCCTCTGCCTGTGTGCAACATGACACAGGTTTGAGTCATTCAGAATTGTCACTTCTATAATTAAAAAGAACTGTTACCAAAAGAGTAGATTCACTGCTGGGATTGAATTGCAGAGTGTGTTTAATTATCATCCCTCCTTTCTAGTTATTATAACATATTATTAATTCAGTTTCTCAAAATATCCTTTTCATTTGCAGCCATTGATGGAATAAAATGTGACACAATTTGTTTTCTTTTCTGCTAAGTAGATGATGTACTCTAACAAGAGCAGGTCGACATGACCTTAGCTGCAGTTATACCACATGATAACTACAATAGGGCCTTATCAGAATCTGCTACTCTTTTATGCGCTTGAAAATTCCAAAAAAGAAACTAATGTGTTTGAGTAGACCCTCTCCCCTGATAACAAAAGAATACAAATGTAGTTATGAATTTCTAGATAATATCTGCCTGGGATTCTTCCTAGGTCAAGTTAAAAGTAGAAAAAAAAAAAAGTTAGTAGAAGGAACATGAGAAATAAATGAAGGAGGTTGTTTGAGTAATCATATGACTTTCAAACTATGTAGACAATAGTTTATGTTTTTGCTATTCGACATTTTTAAATTTTGTGCATGTATTTTGTTTGTTTTGTTTTGTTTTCCTTTTTTTTTATGGCAGTGTGCTTTACATAGCCTTTTGAACTGACCAATTTTTTGAAGTTTACAATATAGAAGTTACAGGCTGTCTTAGCCTATAACTTAACTAAACTCTTACCTAGTGTAAATCACTAGGACAGTGTTACCATGAAACCAGATATTTTTACCATCCAAAGGGTCTGAGAAGTGCATAGACCTAATTCAGTACTGGCTTCCTGGCCCCAGTCACACAGATAAAATTATTGTCTTTGCATCCAGACTACTTTTTATTCCCTTTGATGCAATGGAAAGCTGCACCTTATGGGGATGTCAGCTCCCAGGAGTAACACCAGCTCTGAGTGCAGCATTTGAGGAATTACTTATTGTTAGTTAAGCACTGATAATCTTTTCTATGCTGCTGGTAAAGGTGCAGTAAAATAGTCTGTGTCCCAAAGATTTTGTACTCAGATGGATGGATTATTCAAATGTCCTTGAACACCTGGGGACTGATCTCAGCTAGGGAGCTGACTCCTGGTCCCACTCCACTGACTGATGTCGATGTTAGCCATTCCACTGAAAAAGAGAAATAAACATCTAATGCTCCTTCCTTCCTTCCTTCCTTCCTTCCTTCCTTCCA
>VXBU01004542.1:26501-42223 GCA_013400315.1 Bombycilla garrulus | reverse complement strand
CTATTCCTTCCTTCCTTCCTTCCTTCCTTCCTTCCTTCCTTCCAGAGTTATTGGTCTTATCTTCAACTCTACACATCTGGGAAGGACCAAGGATTTGAGGAGACTGACTTTGCTCTTTTGCCTCTAAAGAAAATAGTACAATAAGTTGTTTATTTTAGGCTGCTACTGGACTCCTAATACAGAGTTTAAGAATATTTGTTTTAATATCTCAAGTTTGGTCTTGAAGAACTTTAAGTATGGTGCACATGACATAGAAAAGGAGCTAAAAATAGAGTCTTATTATGAGAATTAGTGAGGATTTCCCTCTTTCTTCTATTATCTGGAAAATATACTCACAAGAGTGCCCTTTTCCAACTGATTACCTGAAACTTAGGCTTTCAGATTTATGGAGGTAGAACATGAGAAAGAATAAGAGAGCATTGTTTAAATAGAAAGTATCAGTGAAGACCAAAGCCTACAGTGATTCTCCAGTGAAGCCTCACAGTTCCAGCAGCCCCATGTCCAGAAAGACCAGTTCTACCCCTTTTTTTTTTGTCACTGACATCAACCAGCACAGAATGGGCCTGCCTGTGCTATAATTCTCTCATGGTCTTCAAAACAGGATGGCTGCAGTTTGGTCAGTGAGGTATGGCACTCAGTAATACAAATGGTCCCACACCAGCCCTCAGGGTCTGCTTGGGAATTCTCTGGGATGGTGCAAGGTGGCCAGAATAAAATCAAGCCACATACAAACCATTTAACTTTATAATCAATTGAGTTTCAGTGTCCAGACACTACTTAAATTACTAATCTCAATATAGTCAAAGAGAATCAGTGAATCAAATCACATAGGGGGAGTTTTGCACATGTTAAAAAAAAAATCAAGCATTTTAAATCCACAACACAGTACTGATATAATTTCTCAATAGAATAAAAAGCAAGTTGGTCATGCTTTGTGTTTTTCATGCACAGAAATCCAGTACTTCTTTTCTTGCTATAGCATATATAAAGGAAGAAAAAAGAATCCCAGTAAAACTGGCTGTATTTCAGCAAGTGCATATGCTTTACATTCAAATCTATAAAGAAAAGCTGTCATTTACTAATGTAAAATCTCTTTATTTTTTCATTATGCACCACTGAGTTTTCATTCATTGTAAAGCAAGTAAAGATTACCCTCAAGCCTAGGACAGGAAAGTATTTAAGGTCTGAGACATTTTACAGGTGGTGTTGAAGACTCAGATGCTTCTTTCATATTTATTAGAATTGAGAAGTGCTGTGCATTGCTAGGTTATTGTTGAGTTGAGCTGATGTTAGTAATTTACACTATTCCTGACACCATGCAAGTTATTAAACTATTGAAACAACAACAAAAATAAATAAAAAGGATCAATGCTTTAATGTTTAAATAATTTTTTGCATTGAATCAACCTTTGAGTTGGGAGAGAGTAGGAGGGAAAAAACTCTTGTAAAGTCCAGAAAATTTTAAATTAGAGATTCTCTTTGGGCATAAAATCTGTCATTAATATTTAAATGCTAAGGGTTTTGTCCTTTTAAGGACACAGTTTTGCTTTTGGTGAACTGATGTAATCAGATATACCACTATAGCCATTGAGTTCATGCAGGAAACAATTCTTGCTTCCTTCCTGTGTGTCTAACTGGGCCTGTTCTCTGCTACCACTGGTCTGTCTTTTCTTCATCCACCCCACTTATTGAAGAATGCTGATATTTTAAATAAGCATGTTCTATTGTTATTACTTTATATTAAGCCCAGACAAGGTCCAGAGACAGCACCCCCAGGCTGTGTAGCCACTGCAGTGCAAGGCTTGGGGAAAAGTATGAGGAGGACTGTTTGGAGATGCTGATGAATGTTATGTAGTGGAAATTTAGTCATAAGAACTAATGACTGTCTCACTGACAGTAAAATTCTGAAATTTAAGAGCATTCTAGAAGATCCAAACAATAAATTATTACCCCCAGTTTTTAGAATGAGCATCTCTCTTCCTGATAAATTATTAGGTCTTTGAGGTTTATGCACCTTTTCATACTCATCATTATAGTAGGGGTCATAAAAAGGGATTGTGGTGCAGTGTGCTTTAGATGTTAAATATTTATAAAAAATGCATTGTATAATTTTTTGTGCACTTGCCTTTTAGGGGAAAAGATGTTATCCTTATATACAACTTCACTGCCTGTGTAAACTATGGATCACCTGCTCTTCCAGCTCATGTGAGCCTAGTTTTCCTGATGTGAAATAAAAAAAGCTGTCTTACAACTGCTGAGGATCAGGCCTGGTCCATTTGATCCATGAAGTAATGAATTTCTTATTGTTCAGGGGCTGTATTTGTTTCTTGGTTTGCATCACAGTCTTTGGAGCCCTTCATGTTTACCGCTGGCCTCTCTTTTGTCTCCCCTTTAGTCTCAGGCCTTTCAATTCTGCTTCCTGTACTAATACAAGTCTTTATGTCATTGAAAATTAACAATACCAGAGCTGTGCCCTGCCAGAGCAGAGCAGATCAATGACCCAGGAGCAGCATGTTCCAGCTCAATGGTGCACAAGTCATTTTGACTTCCACTCTCCGGTGCTCAGCTTCCAAAGCAGCAACCCTTTTGCCTGGTATATTAACTTCTGGAAACTCCTTGTTAATCACTCTATCTGCAGTTCCTGCTCTGAATTTTCTGCTAAGACCTGACTGCAGCTTTTTATCAGGCTAGACCACATTTCTTCTGCCTTTTTTTCCACCTTGTTGTGTGCTGTCAGTCAGATTGGCAGCATTGCTGTGGTGTTCTGTACAGCCATGCTGGGACATAGTGCTGAGAGCCAAGTTTTACCTTAGGGAAACCAAGATAATTCCTGGAAAATAAGAATACTAACAGTGTAAAATGACACTCCTTAACTAAGAGGACAAATCACATATTTAAGGGAGAAAAGAAAAAAAAAGAGAGAAATATATCCAATGTTCTCCAAAACATGAAGAAAAATGGTATCATCAGAGATAATAGTATCATCAAACCCTTTCTTTGTTGGCCTTTTTAGAAAAAACACAGTATCCAAACCTTATATTTGAAGTATGGTATATCTAAAGGCAGTAATTAAAATTTTCTAGTCTTTCACTAAGGTTGATTGATGGGGTTGAAGTAAGAGTGATCCCTAGACTTAAAAGGTGCAGTGTCTTCCCATGGCTTTGGAGTTACCTCATAGCAGTCTGGTACATGGGTTCAGGAGACTCTTATTTGGAGTTATGCCTTCCTTTGCAGTTATTCCTGAAGTCTGCCTCCTTTCATCAGGGAATTCACTGAGATGGAGGGTGTGTGTGTGTGTGTGTGTGTGTGTGTGTGTGTGTGTGTGTGAATGCAGAAGCAGTTTAACCACTGAGGCAGGAACTCTCAAATATTTCAAACTATAATTTTTTTCCTACAAAAAAGGAAGTTATGGATTTTGTCTGGGGAGATGTCTCAACCTTTTTCTCAAGAAAAAAATTTCTTTATATGATACAAGTGGGATTTATCATCGCAAGAAGGAACAATTGGGGCTCTAGAGAAAGACATAATGCTGTTTCATGGAGGATTTGGATATTTTGAAATTTGATCTTGCTCCAAGTCAGAAGGAAAACAAAAGTGTTTAAGTTTTTATGAAAGAAAAGCAAAACCTGATGCCAGGAAAGTCTGTTAAAGCTCTGACATTCTCCTTCTGAAGCTGACCGACAAGAAATGGGATGGTTTCCCACCACGTCTTTGTCGAGCTGGAATATTCGTTTCAAGCATTAACAAAATAGTAAGATAGGAGAAATCCAAGGGGGGGAAATTTTCTATAGGAATTTATTGACCACAGTGTGAACACAGCTTTTCACTGAAATCACAAGATACTCTTTTCCTCAAGGGAAATTAGAGCTTTTCACACATTCTTCAGTGGGGTGCTGAAAGAGGCAGGAGAAACAGAGGTCTATCACATTTATAAATAGCTGAATTGAAAAAAAACAAACCCATCACACAACAACATATAGTTTGGAGACATGTTATCTTTCTCCCACTGTAGTGGCCTCATTTCCAGCCAGGGATGTTCGGTCAGAAGGTCCAGGCAGCACAGGCAAGTCAGTGTGTGGCACCAGGCTGCAGCCATTGTCCCAATCCCTGACAGCCTCCCTGCCCTGGGAAAACCTGGTCATATTTGTTGCCACAACATAAAGCAGCCACGTTGTTTTGCAAGGGTGTGGATTTTTTTCCAATAGGTTTCTGTCAGGATTTCTCTCTGGTCAGAGTAAATGCCCAGAGCAGAGGAGGCTCTAGGTCACAGGTGGTGTGGTGCCATTCCTACACTAACAGCCCCATCCCACATCTCCCTGCTGGGCTGGACCAGATTCCCTGAACAGGGATGGCACCAGCCTGGCCATCTCCCTGTGTGAGAGAAGCCTTCCAATGCCCCTGGAAACACCACGGCCTTTGGTGGTTCCTGTGGACAAACCACAAACCCAACCGAGGACAAAGAAATCCATCATTAGCTTTGATGGAAAATAAATAATACTAATAATATGTAAAGAGCATCAAGTGGATGTGGAGAGGAACTGTCACTTCACTATGAAGGATGCTCTTGGATATACAAGAACATAATTCACAACAAAATCCTTAAAAAGATAGAATTTAAATGCATGTGTATGCTTTGGTATTTAATGCACCATGCAGGCATCGTATTTCTTTCATATTTTAAATACAAATCATAGCATTTAATGGGCAGAGATCTGTGGCAATGATGGATTTTTATGGCAAATAGCACTACTGTGCCATGCTTCTTTATTAAAGCCCTGATTCAGCAAAGCAATTAAACATATGCTTGAATTTAAATATCTGAGTAATCCCCGAACTTCCTGGTGCCATGCATGTGCTTAATATTCTGTAGATCCATAAGGAATTTGCTTGAAGTGGGTCATTCACACCAAATATAATAACTCTGTATATAGAGGATATTTCACCCAAAAGAACTGGTTAAAACATTAGATGCTTTATTAGCTCTGTATTAGTAATTTTAATTTTCACTGCCTCTTTGATTGTGAAGAATGAATGTCTTGAAGTCAAGACCTGAAAAAATGATGAAGGTAAAAAAAAATAAAGGGACATTGTGGGTTCAGGACATCTATAATAAACCCAAGCTTCATCAGCATTTCTAAGTTTTTTAACCAAGAAATATTGATTCATGTTTATTATATTTTATGGCACTTTACAACAATTTATAACACTTACATTAAGGAATAGATGGGCCGGGATAAAAGCCAATGCGAGTATGAAAAAGATGAAGTGCTGTCAGGAATAGCAACTTTCAAGTATCAGGTACAGCCCTTGTTTTTATACTTTTTCTCACCTATTTAATATAGGATGGAATCCTATAATGATTCATTTTGAAATACAAATTCTAGAAAAAGACTTGGTGTAGAATGGCCACCTAAACACCTTAGCAACAGTGCTGCTTCAATAAAAAAAATTTGTAAAACATGCTCAAGGTATCTGTAACTAAAGAATATACCTGTAGTAAATATTGTGCTGAACCCAGTTGAAAATTTTCAAGAAATCGTGAGCTTGGGTTCCAAAGTCAAACTAACCACTTAATTTTTTTTTTCCATCAGAGCTGATCATCTTAAAAATCAAGATAAATTAGTTTTGTAAACAAAATCTCTTGTTGCTATGTTACCATAGACATTTATACAAAAGAAAGTCTACCACTGTGAGTCAAAATCTGTTCGTTGAAATATTCATAAGCCAGGTAAAACAAAGAAGCAAATAAGAATATATGGAGTCTCCACCAGGTGTTCCTTCACTCTGTGCAATTGCTTAGTCCAGCTGCTCTAGGACTAGCAGGCAGATCTATTCATTGCTGAGCTAAATGTTGAGGATTTCTTTTCTGCCATCCCAGTTCATGGGCATGGTCCAGGTTCCCAGCAGTTCTGGAAGTACTGAAGGATCGTGTGAAACTGAAATACGGATGGAGGCTGCTTTGTGAGTCTGTCCATGGCACAATGAATTTAAGAACTCCCAAGTTATGGGCAACGCTATAAAAACAGATGCAGTACATCACTGCCTAATTTTCTGTGCTAATGCTGTTCCCCATTATTTGGTGGAGAATTCTCTGTCTGTGAGAGAGGTGCTGTGATAATCCCAGGAAGATTAGGCAGGAAAGAAATGTATCTGCTGTTACAATTTGGAACAATAGATTGGTAACTGCAGGTGTTAGAAAAAGCTTGTAAATGGTGAGAGCACCAATCTGCAGTATATATTGTCCCTCATTTCCCAAGACTGCTGATTTAATTCTCTAACATTCCTTGATATGCTTTCTCTAGGGACACTGGATTTTTTCTTTGAGCTTTGACCATATAATTGCCCCTTATTCTGTGGACATCTTGTGTTAATTCTTCACCCTTGTACATCTTTCTGGAGGCTTAGAGGGAAAAAGATATGAATGTTGGGCATTTTCCAATGTGGAAAATGCTAAACAAACTGGAGCCTTATAAACTTGTTGCCCTATGGAGAGACCTTATGCTTTACGCATACAAACATGCAGCAAAATGATAAAGAAATGGTTATGTGATCACATGGCTCATGTGATTCATCAGTTTGAAGGCAGGTATTCTGGGACAATGGTATATTTTCAGTGTCATCAGGCATGAAACAACAGTGAACTAATGTTTTAGATTGTTACAGTGGTAGAAAATCAGCCGAACACAACAAATGTGAAAAAGGGAAGACATGAGATCATCTAACAGCCGTCTGACACAGTGAGCCATGGGGGTTGTCTTCTGACAATGTCCTGTGTGTTGCTATGATGCCCACCTCTCCATTTCCTTGCCTTCCTGTCACCCCTCTACTCATCACTGCCATTATTTTATCTAGGAAGGGTATTTCATATCTTCTTCTTAGTTGTGATGATGGCTGGCACCTAGTCTTCAGCAGGGTGTGTGAGGAAGCATCCATCACACAATCTAAAACAGCACGAAGTGCATCTTAATCAGAGATACCTCACACATTTGACACAATCAATCAGCAGCATACAAATTATAAATTATTTGCCTGAATGTATTGCCAAAAGCTGTCATTAAAATTATTACAGCAGTGCAAGTTTGTGTCCTGGTCCTGCAGCCTGATCATCGCACCCAGGAGTCTTGCATCTGTTCACGGTTGTATTATTTTTTCTCAGTCACAGCAGTTCAGTGGTCCACCTACACGGAGCAGAATGTAAGACCGGGGCCCAAATTTATGTACCATCTGCCCTTGGTCATGCATGCCAGCTTTTATAAAAATCAATCACTTTGTCTCTCTGAAGAGCTCCCACATAAAAAATTCCACCATTGTAAGTTTGGATCTTACAATGCTACAGTTTTTTCTAATGATATGTTTTTACTGGGTTATTTTTTTTTCTCTGTGTGTGTGTACTAATATTCAGTATGACATGATTTTGAGTGGAAGATGGCAACTCAGCCTGAGGCATGACAAAATAGTCAGAAACACACCACCTGCTGTGCCCCATTGCTTTAACATTGTACTGTTTAATAAGAAAATGACCCCAAGTGTTTGGATGACAACTCCAAAATGGACCATAAATATTCCTTACATAAGGAAAAGCTGAAAGCTAAAGTACACTGCCTAATATTGCTATGGTGCAAAAGGGAATAAGAATACATTCAATTTGCCTAAGTATCTAGTATTGACAGCCACTAAACATTTGTTTAGGACGAACACCAAGTGGATGTCTGTTTGTTAATAAATGAAGGAAAAGAAATATGGGTTACTGTGCAAATGGACATTAGAGGAACACAGATTTTGGTTTGATGTATAAGACATGTAAAGAATCCAATTCTGGGCACCGCTAAGTGATTCTTGCAAAATGCTGAGCCCCTGCTAATTTCAGTAGGAGTTGAGCGAGCTCAGCACCTGGCAAGGATGGGTCTATCTATATTTAAATATGGAACGAACACTCATCCAAGTGGATTCACTTATGATAAGCTGATGCAGCCTAGAAATTACATGTTTGGTTAAATTGGGGTAATCACAAAGAGGGAGACGCTCAAATAGGCAGTGATAATTGGTACAACAATGTCTGTTGCCTCCTTCTGATCTTGTGTCCTCCCTGAGGGCTCTCTCCTAGCCTGCATTAATTAAGAGAAGGCATGTGACATTTCTTACAACCTTTGACACTAAGATGACCTTTCCCTAGGTTCCTCATGAACCCCTGGCAACATCAAACGTACTTTTTAATGTACAGGACCCTTTATCCACCAGACATTCATAAAAATATTGAATAATATTCCTGAACAATTATTAGGATGCACAGAAAAAAGTTGTGCTGTTATGACAAATGGCTGAATAGTTAATAGGGAATAATTTGTTTGATTAACAAGAGCTTTTATTTCAGTGATCCAAGGACTTCTAAAAAAATTTATTCCCCATTTGAAATCATGCACTTGCTTGCTGCAAATGAGTATTGGTCCTTAGATTTTTCTCCAGACATCTGTCATGAGTGTGTGGCATTTAAACCTGCTAGACAGAAGGCCCAGGGGCCTGGGTTTAGCTTCCTGAGTGGCTACTGCAGCTCTTGAATCCAGCTACCAATGAGAAAGTAGGTTCACTTTACTGTCCCTTCATGCTTTATAAGATTGTTTTGGTGTCAGGTCTTGCAAAGCCGTTTCTTAGAATATGCAGGGAAAATAAAATCAGAAAGATGTAGTGAAGACAGATGGAACATTTTTCTTTTTTCTCAAATACCTACAGAGCAGTTTCTGACGTATCCACCTCTGTTTAATCAGTCATTCAATACTTAATAACTTTATTATAAACAGCATGGTGTTGCACATTGGGAGAAATTCAACATTTCAACTCCCACCAAAATTAGAAGTAAAAGTTCCGTTATTTCATACAGAGACACACAAAACCAAAAAAAAAACAAACCAAAAAAAACCCAAAACCAAACAAACAAAAAGGAAGAAAAAATCCCCCAAAGAAGCCAACATCTGAGCAAAAGCAAGTATGTATGTAGCTGCATACCTATGTCCTTCCTCAGAGTCGGTGTGTAGCCAGCAAACACAAGGCACTGGCATCTGCTGTGGGAACACGAGGCCCCAGCCTGGGCAAGCTGCAAGGGGCCATGTGAGGCTGGAGCTCATGTGGCTGGTGCTGGGGAATCTTTGTGGGACACCTTAGCTCCAGGTTACCTCAGAACAGCACACACACTGCTTGGCACATGTTCCTAGTCTGCCAGAAAGTGAAAAAACAAAGCGTGGTGAGAGGCATGAGAGAGGCAGTATCCAACTACCCTGAAGTACATTCTTTTTGCAGATACAAGTCCGCTGGCTCCGTGTGGAAAGTGTGCCCAGCAATGAGCATCATGGAGAGAAGTAACCTGAAATACCTGTTGATAAAACAAGAATAAAAGCAGACAGTTAAGACATTGCCGCTTCTGCTTGAGTTTGCTTTTAATTCTGTATGTGGGGGCCCCTACAACAAACAGCTTTCCATGGACTGTAGTTTGTTATCCCGATGAAACTCCTCCCTGCAGTGATTTGCAGGGCATTTATAGTGCAATTAGCCCTCCTTGTCATTCTTGTTTGTGCTAGCTGAGGGTCAAGCCAGCTTTATGTAAAGCCAGAGAGGAGCACGGGTAAGGCTGGGGTCAGTTCCAGTTCCCAGGGACCTTTCCTGATCCCTGAACTCCTAAGCTCTGCCTTGGAGCCATACTCGGCAGAGTTCCAGCAGTGCTGTGGTGCAGAGTCCCGGTGTAAGAGAGCTTCACGCCATGCCATTGGAGGGAGGAGTGGCTGCATTCCAGCTCTGCACAGACATACAACTACAGGGACATGCCGCTGCCAAAGGACAGAGGTCTCCACTGAAACCTGGGGTAGCCTTGGGTCACAGTCTGGACTCTTGCCCTCACAAATGCTGGTGCTGAGGGAGGTACATGAGTCCATGCAGCCGAAAGGCCCTGGTTGGACCAGCACCGTCCAAAATCTGTCCAGAGGTACATCCCTATAACCATTTCTATGGGTTTTTCCGTTCCAGTTTTTTGTTGGCTTTCTTTTTCCCTTTTTTTTTTTTCCTTTTTCTGAAATCATTTCCCTATTAAAGTCTCTGATATTAAGTTGGACATTGCTGCTACTGTCAACACTTTCTGGCACTTAAGTCAGGCTGTTTAGGGAGAGTCAGAGTAGGAAAATGGTTCAGTCACAGGGGGCTGATATTCCTCTTGTAGTGTGTTGCTGTTTCACTGAATACACCAGCAAAGAAATTTGTGTGGGTGGGATTTGCATTGCCCTTTTACCTCTGTTTTCTCCTCTGTGGGCTCTGCTCCTGATCCACAGCATTCCTGCTGTGGGCATCATCCCTCCTCGTTGCAGGCCTGCTTGCTTGAATGTAGCTGCTTTATTTTAGCATTGTTTCTAGGGGTTCTTACTTGCTCCCCATTCTGCTTGCCTTTAACAACTCCAATTCACGCAGACTCTTCTGTATCAGTGCCTTTTATCCCAAAGGACTCCACCTTTTCAGTTGCTGGTTTGTTTCCTTTTTTTGTGTGTGTGTTTTTTCCCCGCCTCCCAGTACCACACAGCAGATCACTTGCATTAGAGGAGAACTCCTCTACTTGTATCACTACATGGCATAAAGCCAGTTCAACAAGGCCTTTCTAGATTTGAGCAAAGATAGCTGGTATCTCCATCTTTGCTGGAAATAATTGGCACAGACAAATTCTCAAAGGAAGTTCTTAATGAGAATTGAGCTGAAAGGCTCCTCTTTGGGCCTGTGCACATTTTGTCATTACATATTGTCACAAAATCTGTATGGTCACAAAGAGCAATTGATGAGCCTCACACAGCCATTTGATCACTTATTTTACTATTATCTTCATTCTCAAGAAGTAAAAAAAATATATATGGCTATTTTAAAATTGCACAAGTACAAAAAGAGACATGCTTACTGGTTTAAAGACATTATTTTAAAATCATATATAAATTAAAAGCAGCTTAATTTAAGAATGTATCCTTGGCTGAGGTACTTCATGTTGAAAATTGGTTACTCAGCATATAAAGTACCATAAGTACTTTCCATAAGAATTTTTATGACATAACAATTTTTAAATGGTTATTTACCCAATATTTCTGATGGACTTTATAGTTTATCAGATCCATAATCAATGCTCCTAGAAGTTGCCTAATTCAGATTTATGTAATTCACATTACAGAAAAGATCAGTTAATGTATATTTACATATACCTTACAGATAGCTTAATAACTCCCTTAGAACTGTTAAGACCCTCTACTGACAGTCCTGTGCATTTCTGTGAAGGCTTTTGCTCTATTTAAATCCCTTAAAACTCAAAGAAGTTCATGCCACCAAACTTCATTGAGCTGCTGCCAAGTCATCTCTGACAATAAGCACTTTTGACAAGTTCTTGAATAGTGAGGGGGGCAGGGAGAGACACAGATTCACCTTTTAGAATTTGTCAGATAGAAAGATGTGGCTTTACACCATTTTTGTTTTCCTCTGATTCAGCACTGTACTGAAGTGCTGGGTCACAACTGCTGGGTTTTCAGTTGTACATGGACTGTGCTTTGCTCATCAACTGAATTTTAATTAACGGCAAGAATGCCTACTGCCCAACTAGGTATTCTTTGAAGTTTTAAATTGAAATACCTTAGATATTTGGCTTAATAACCATTTAGTGCCTCAAAATTACAGACTTCATGTTTATACTACAAGCTCTGTCATGCTACAATTGACTATGCCCATTAGCATGAGTGGAGCAGGATGCTACTTCAAGAAAGATCTTTTTCAGAGTAAGAACTTGATCCTAAAATCTGCAGTCATGGGAAGGCAATTCCATTTGATTTTAGTGGGTTTGAGTAGGTGACTAGTGATACTTGTGGGGACACTGCAGGGTCAGGTGTTGCTTTGGTTGCTGTTTAAATGTCAGCTTTTGTCAACAGTTACAGCAGCAGTATTAAGGACCTGTACTTCTTTTTCCGTACAAGAAGGATACTTCTACTCTATCCTACCCTTTGAAATGTTTATTGAGGTCTGAGACTGCAGGCACCTGAGTGTTTCTTTTAGATGTGCAGCAGTCATGTTTTTTAACATCACACTGTTAAAATTTTGAATGTACAAAAGCGAAGAGGAAAAAAAAACAAAAAACAAAACAAAACAAAAACCACAAAACAAAAAAATAAAAAAAAAAAAAAAAGAAAAGCTTTTGCTTGGCTGATTGGTTTTTTCCCAACAGCAACTGTAATTGCCACTGTGGATGAGTCTATAGCAAAGATGTGCAGGCACATAGGGGGAAGCCAGATCTCCCAGAGCCTCAGAGGGGTTTTCCATTCAATCCAGGCTGAAGTGAGCCATACAGAAAGAGGAAGAGTTGGCTTGTCTCACTGAGGCCCCATGTCCTCACAGTTCACGTGGCTCAAGGAATGCTTTGGCCACAAAATGATTTTGGTCAGCTGACCTGACTGCTGACTGATTAGGGAAAGGGATGAGTGCAAACAGGGAGAGAGGTAAAAGTTGGGAAATAGTTCTGTGACTGAGACGCCCTTTCTGAGGACTGCTGAGAAAATGGAAGCAAGCTGTAAATGCACGGACTCTATAAAAGAAAGCCAAGGGAACAGATACTGTTTGATCTGTAGGGGAAGGCATGTGTAGGAGAAAGACCTCACCTTGCTGTTGATTCAGATTCAGGGCTTACTCCAGAAAGGTTAGGAAATGAAATCGATAAAGTGCACACGTTCCATATTTTTTATGTGTTTGGATGTTTCTTGAGGTAAGCTGATGTAAGATACAATTGGAGTTTAGAACCCTTCAAAGGTCATACTTCTGTTTGTTTCTGTTGCCACATGTCCCAGAAGAATGGACTGTAATCCTAGTTTACCCTGGGTAAACACAATTGTGGAGTCTAAAATGATCTAAACCCTGTAGTCCAGTCCTTCTGCAGGTGTTACAGACCCACACTCAGAAGCCCACCAATGAAATGAGGATGTAAAGAGTGGGGTCAAACAGAGTGATGCCACCAAATCAGGTTCCGATTAGACTGCATCTGAGATCCTTTCCTCTGAGCACAGGCAGGGTGTACCCCGCAGTGGAAATCTCCCTGGGGAAGTGACTGGAGCTTTAAGAGACAAAAAGGGTTCAAAAAAAAAAAGAGAACAAATCCGTGGCTTTGGGAAAGCTGTCTCTAAGTAGTGTTTGACACTTCTTGGATCCCACACTCTATACAGAGCAACTGTTTCCCCCATAGTCATTTATATAATTATAACCTTGCTTCATCCTTTCACCTTCCGAGTGGGAGGTTTTGTAATTCTTGCTAATTTCAGACAGATCTCCCACCGTTTCATGAGGAACATTTTATATAACACAAGTATTACTGTGTGGCTAATGTCTTTAAAGCTGTGTTTGAATAATGGATGGTAGGTTATTTTCTTTCCTCTAGCAGTTGAAAGTAACTAAAGATTTTGTACTGCTCACAGTTAAAATTTGGCCATTTCAGGAAGCAGATGTGACAGGGGCTGGACCTAATGGGCACTTTACTGGTGGCTGGGTGGTCAGTGCTTGAATCAGTTAATTATTAAACAGATATCAATTGCAACAAAGATAGTGGGACCTGATAGTCACAACATGTATCCTCAGGTTCAAACGTGACACGCTCAGCAAAGTCAGGCTACATGTATGTATATATGTTTTCACTTCAAAAACAAAGTCTAAGTGCTGATAATTTTCCAGATTAGTTTCTTCTTTAAAACCACACTGTGGTTTCTTGTCTAGTTTTTGACTTCTCCAGCAATTCATTTAATATTTTGTTTGTCTTCCCTGCCTTGGCAGCACTTTATCAGTGCTTGAATGAAGATGACATCCAGGAAAACCTTCTTTTTGCTGCTAGTTTGCCAGGAGCTGAAACCAGCTTTCTGCTATGATATCAATAAAACCTGTAATTGGAGAAAAGGTACCCAAAAAAGGACATTTTTTTCACTTTGTAAACAAATAAGAGATGTGAAGAGGGAGGCAGAAAACAGTCAAGTGCACTATGAATCAGTGCAGGGGTGCAAACAAAATTCCTTAATGACTGAGTTCTCGCTGACAAATTCTGTTTGTTTTTGCCTCTAGAGCTGTCTGTGCTAATGACAAGCAACTCTGCTTGGAACTTATTTGCATGAAGTTTTGTACAGTGCACACTGTGCATGAGTGGATGAAAGAAAGGAGGCAAGGCTACCCTGGGACTGTATCCCCATGACAACCCCACTTAATGAATTACTAAGAACCAGGAGAATATTGAACAAAATGTCCCTTCCAGTATAGTTAGAGGAGCACCAGCATGGACGTTGCCACACAGCTCTGCTGGGAAGAAAGATTTGAGGAAAAAAACTATGGATGGGATTAGTCTGATTAAATGTAGGTTTCTACCTCTGAGCTGATCGACTTTGGCTCCATTAGTAGTGAAAAACACATGAGTTCATTTTGCCAGATGAATTTCCTATTGAAGGAAATTGTAAGGGGAGTCTTTACAGATTGGTTCAGATTTCAACATTTCAACTGGAGATACCTAAAATAAGGTGTCATAAATACTTAATACTCAGTGTATATTCTCTGCTACATTGGAATATAACTACAGAAAAATTCAGAGACAGTAAAACTGTTTTGAACAAAGAAAAAGTCAAGTCATGCCAGTAGGATTGTTAGACTATATCAGATCTTTCTTCTTCCTTCAGACTGCTGATAACCTATATGAGAAAAGTTTCCTCGCTGTAAAATAATGCACATGAACACCCAGAAAATGAAATGTCCATTTCATTTTGAATAATTGGTGTGTCAGTGATTCACAGCCCACAGTGAATTGAGATGTATTTATTTAATGGCTTAATCATTTTAATGATTCATTTTACTTAGGTTAGAAATTCAATTCAACGTCTGTGTCACACTTCAGACTCAGAAGTAACTGGTTGCAAGGTTTTGTTCTCAGACTTGACAGGTCAGAGTCCCAAGATGTTTCTACAAGTAGCTCTGTTGAGGCAGATGGGACTGCTGAAAATAGGAGAAGGAGAGCTGGGCTTTGTAAAGTTATTTAAATGTCACAGCTTAATGGATTGATAGGCTATGTCTAAACTGTGGAATGAGGAGCTGGTGTCTACTCTGCCTGGACTCCACATTGGGATGAAATCCATGCATGCAACTTTCTGCCTTGGTCTGAACAGCACCCTGGTGCCTGTTGGAAGATGAGAAGTTGGAAACTGGGGTGCTTTCTGACAGGTCCCCACCATAAAGCACGCAGGATGTGGGCAGAAAAATGCATCATCTTGCAGGTTTTGTTGAGTTGTAGACTGAGCTTTTGTGTTCAGTCTCCATTCATGGTCATGTGGTAATAATTAAGTAGCTTTCAGTTGAAATCGGAATGATCTGTAAAACAATTAGACCCAAATTATTTTTTTTTTCTCTCAGATGGGCTGGTGTCTGTAACACATTTATACACAAATAAGTCACTGCAGCAGTAGTGACTGAGAAGACAAGCAAGAATTTAATGAATTATGAGTATTAATTTTTTTTCCATAGACATGCCCTGCTGTTTAGTCTGGAGAATGCTTGGAGTGCAGGAAAGGAGAAACTAAGAAAGTTTGTGTTACTTGTGGGTTGTATGGTTTAAGCAAACATCTTCGTATTCAGAACTCTTGGGCTGCCAGGCTCCTTATCACTAAGTGGAAAAGAAAAGGTTTAAACTTATTTGGGTTCTTTTTTTTTTT
>VXBU01004542.1:864-26482 GCA_013400315.1 Bombycilla garrulus | reverse complement strand
TTTTTTTTAAGAAAAATAAAAGCCAGTAAATTTCAGGGCAAGAACTGATCCATAATCAGCAGGATTTTTCAGTTGTACTAAATGTCTATGAGCATAAGTCAAAACAAGTAATCATACTTGTAATGTGAAGATTCCCCAACCTGGAGTTCATCCAGCACCTGCAAATGGAGTTCTGCATTTCCAGATTCCTTCTTCTTTTAGTATCCATCCAGTATCCCACCTTACAAAAGAGCTTCTTCTCTAAGCACCCATGTTGAGGCAGAGGAAAATGGAACTGATATTAAACCCTCATACTAAGGGGAATGGACAGTTTATTCCTGTACAACCAGTCTGGAAGCTTTCATGCTGAACTACTGTTTATGAACTCTAAAGGAACTTATTTCAGCTGGATAATGGTTAATTTACAGCCAGAGCTTAAAAGGGCAGAAAAAGATAGCAGCACAATTGGGTTCAGTGCATGATGGGGAAAAATAAATATCTCACAGAAAGAGATATCTGAAATTCAGATCACATTGAGATGCAAAGAAAGCTGTGAAAAGCAGTAGGAGGGTGATTGTATTCCAATTAGATTTCTTCTACTCATATAAAACAGGCTTGGACTGAAAGTTAATCATCTGATTTATGGATCTTGGGAGGAGTGAAACCCTACGAACTCCTGAACAATGAGAGGCAAATGAGACAGAGGGGAAGAAAAATGGAATATTTCTGAGACTGTGCTTCTGGGGGAAAACAAAGACAACAAAGTCTAAACATACTCTTGGTTTAAAAATTTACCTTAGTACTATTCTCTTACACTCATGCTTTTGCTATAGAAAAATGTTGCCTTTTTGAGCAAAGCAGTCAAAAGCAGCTCATGATTTCACATGTCACAATCTTTTGGGCACATGGTAAATATATTTCTACAAGGTTCCTGCAAGACCTTCCAGAGTTATGTTGCTACGGTGGATTAGTTCATTTATATGATTGGTCATAAGCAATCTGACATCTGATCTGAGCTTGTGTCACATATAAAACTGTGTCCATTCCTTAGCTGAATCCTTTAAAAGCATTCCATGTGCGAGTTGTATGGAAATTACTGCCAGCCAAAGGGGAACAGCAGGATTTGTGTAACAGCCATGCTTGGTGATGAGGTTTGGAGCACTCTCAGGTCAGTGAGAGGAGGACTGCCTGGCACCAGCTAGTATCCACTTATATGCTCTTGTTTTTCCTTCGATTAATCCATCAGTGACTGGCCCTCAGAAATATAATACCAAGGCATTTGTGAAATGACCAAGAGAAGAGATGTAATGATGTACCACGGATGCCATTTCTTTCTGCCATTCTTGAGCTTCCGGCTTCTGCCCAGACCTGCTGCTGGGACTGATGCAGCAAAACTCAGTCCAAGCAGGACAAAGTTGGTAATGGTAAACAGAGAGCAGTACTCTCAAAACTTTTCAGCTTTTTTTCCCCTTCAGATGAACACACACCTATGACCAGTAGTCACATCCATGGTTAGGTCACTTATGTAGCATTTTCCACCAAGATAGACAAAATACTCTTCTTCATTGGGTTGTACTAATGATTCTAGTTCAACCCTAAGCCAGGGTTGAACTCTAATCTGGAGTCACCTTTCCACTGCGCTGCAGTCCTCCAAGTTTCAGCCTGAACTCTCAATGGGTTATTTAGCTGGATTACAATGCAGGATGAATGTCTGGTCCAGACACCCAGGTAGAACCTCAAAGTTTGCAAGCTGACATCTGGACATCTGTTATTAGTACCTTTTATACCTTTAGTGGACGTGTTCCAACATGAAGTTCTTTACAGCCTGCAGGTGGTGGGGAATGCTCTCTCTTTACCAATAAAGGACCTTTCCTCTGGTTTCTGTGTTTGCACAGAGTGCTGAGACAAGGTCAAAATTTGGATCCTAATTTTCATTTCTTGGTCTGCATACAAAAAACATAAACCTTTTCCAAAGAGCTGTTGATAATCTTCTATCTTAACCTACAGACCCAGTGCAGCTTCTCACCTTTCAGTGGAAAGGAGTGATATCTCTTTCCCAGCCAGTAGCAAGCACTCACATATATGTTAAAATTCTTCTGCTGCTGCTCTGCTCCTGTGCAAGAGGAAGCAGAGCTTACTCCCTAATTGATTATTTCTATATTCTTAAAAGGGACTATTTATAGTCTGAAATTATCTCTAGCAGCCATCTGTTCCTTATGCTGCTCCATACATGCCCTCCTCCCTGACCTGAAGTAACCATCCTTTCTTCAAGAAAAGGAGGTTTAAATATTCATGGTGGCTGGGTTTTGAAGAAACTCTTAATTGGTATCTCAATCTCCCACACAGAAGTGGTTTATTCCTCCTTTAGACTCTCAGCATTTGAAATATTTACTATAGTCAATGAAGACATGTCTCGCCTCACAGGAGATAAAATCTACTTCTTGGAAAAAAACTCATGTGTTCAGGCTTGCATTTCTGAAAAGCACTGAAACTTCCATCACTTGAAATGCAAAATGAAACATACCCAAGATAGCACTGTTGGCATGTTAGGCTAATTTTGTATTTCTTGTAACTGTGACTGTGTTGCCACTGGGGTCACAATAGCGAAGGTGTAGAAATCCTGGTGATGGAAAGCTACATTCACTCCTGTTTTGAACTCCTGAGGTTTCTCAGTCATCCATTCTTTCTGGTGACTGAGAGCTGAGGACTTGAACCAGCACTTTGTGCACTGGCATGCTGTACTATCTGAGACACCCTAAGGTGGGTTTCCAGCCTGCGATTCAAGTGCCACTCCACAAGTCCCCTAGTCCTCAGCCAGACCTGCCAGCTTTGCAGGATGCTCCCAACAACCCACACTGAACTGAGCCGTGAACCCTGAACCCTCTTCCTCCAGCTGCACCGTCTCATCTTCTGCTCTTCAAATGGAACAACACACACAAAGAGCTAAAATGTTGGTGCAATTCATGAGCTTCCTTCTTCAAAAGAAATTGTACACCCCACCACCTAGTCATAGCAATCTGCTGAACAAGCACCTAGTGTAGACCAATAAACGAAAGGAAACTCAGGGGTCAGTACAGGTCATTATTTTCACATACCTTTGAATAATGAGGGCATCACATGTCAGCCAGAGGAGAACAAAATGTCACATTCTCTAGCTAAAGGTCATCATCGGTCATAGGTCATGGAAGGGAGGCCAGGAAATAACCTATGAGGTTAGGATGAGTGCACAAAGAAAGGGCAACAAATGTCAATGAAAGCATGCAGCTGTTGTGAGATGAAACAACTGAGGCACCCTTTTGTGCTGACACAGACTTAAAAAATGTCTTTGCTGACATTTTTTTTTAGCTGGCACTTTTATAGGACATTGACATTAATGTACCCAGCCCTGAATTAGCCTTTTCTGAAAGCAACAGTTTGGAAGTTAAGTGCAGCATTTTCCAAAGAATCATAAGCATGACATTTTTATTTCACGTGACTGATGTTACAGTGGACTTCTAGTACCAAATTCTGGTTTGATTCTCAATCATTGCATCTGTGCAGTGTGATAAAATCAGAAACAAATGGAGATGGCAGTCTGCATTGCAGAAAGGTCTTCTGGAAATTCTTTCTACCTTTACCAACAGCCAGACACGTCATTTCATGTTTAATACATTGCATTGCATTTATCTGATTGTTATAATTCATGGATTTCAAAAATGGTTGATTTCAGGTTTGCCCCTGCAGTGGTGACAAGCACTTGCAGGGTAATCATACAGGAAAATAATAATGAACAGTTCAGGAATGTGTGGAAATATGTCCAAACTGAGAGACAGTTTCTGATGAGTGAGCTGCACACTTGACTCATCAGTCTTTTGCTTTCTCTTTTGCTGAATAGCAGCACAATACCATTTGCTCTTGTCAGTGTGGGTATAAACCTGACAGACTTCATGAAATAATACGTTGGTGCCAGGAATGCATGTCAAATGAAGGATTTCTGCATATCCCATGCCTATCTTCCTGGACAAAACATGCAAAGAGACCGGCAAAAAATCCCACCAAATCAGGAATGTTTTGCATTGATATCTTCGCTGTGGCTGGGCAACTTTTCAGGATTAAAGCCTTCAAAAATGACTTAACTCATGATGAGATGCCTCTTGTGAAATATTCTGTATTTACATTAAATTACAGAAAAGTAAGAGACTGTGATTCAGAGAGAGGAGAACAGTAAACTGGAATATACAATTGCTGCCTTTTATTTTAAATTATTCTAGTAGGTTATTTTATTACATAAGACTGAAATAAAGATCCTCTCTCTGCTTCAGTACTGCTTCCTGATCAAAGAACACTGACAGCTGTTTGGATATTCTCAGGTTATACTAACTTTAAAATTATTCCTGTCGCTGACTTGGCAATCAAGTTTTTCTTCAGAACTTCAATAGTTGAGGTGAATAGTTGGTTTCTCAGTTCACTTTATGCTTAAGAAATTGTTTAAAAATAAACCAAGAAACATTCCAGCTCAAGGATTCCAATTTTGCTCTTTATACTCATCATTGGCTGCAGCTTCTGATCAGAATCACACCACTCACACCCCCTTTTTTTGATAATTTTCCAAAACCTGTTTTGTTTATTTCTTTGTTTGTTTGTAGATTTGTTGTTTTTTTTTAATGAGGTCAGATGTAGTTTTACAAAGATGCAAACACCTGCTCAGATTTGCACACCACTAATAGACCTAGGGATGCCACAAACATGACTCAATGCAAGCCCTCCAAAATCTGAACATCAGTGCTCTGGTCTCTGTCTGTAACAGGAAATTTAAGGGATTTTTCCCCGTAAATTTCAGCAAGAGCTCATAAGAATGAGGCATCTGTACAAATTCTAACAGACTGAGTAATCATTTCATCGGACTTTATTCTGACTGGGCTTATTTACAAGCTGCATTTATTTTAATTATGTTTTCTATCTCTTCACTCTTTCTTATTTTGGGTGTGTAATTGGCCACCTAAGAAACATGCCATTCTTTCAGCTGCCAGGTTGACTGAATCAGAGAAAACACTTCTCAGGCAGGTTTGAATGAAATGTGTTTGCAAGAGTATTTGAGTTTAGAATACACTCTCTCCAACATCCCTGTAAACAAAAGCCACTCTGATAATGTTAATGGAGAAGAGGCTGTAGCATATTCAAATGTGGCTGAATTGGAGTTTGAGAGTTTACAAACGCTCCCACAAAGCATTTACTCATTACTCCTTACATCTATATATAATTCTACTCTCAGTAAACTCAAAGGTTCTAGGGCACTTTTATTCTGAATATGTGCAAAGCAGTATCCAAGAAATCTCCCTTCCTATCACAGTTCTGTGCTTTTCCTACTCTGTTTAAACAGACAATTTAAACTAGAAGCAAAATGAACTGGCTTTATGGTGTCTGAAGTTAATAGTCCATGCATAGGAGATTTACTTTTCTTTTTATTACTTATGACCAAAATAACTTAATTTTGGTTAGAAATAGTTTAGAAAATATTTCAAAATTAAAGTACTTTAGAAAAATACTGTCCACATCCGAAAGTTCTTAATTTTTTTTTTTTTTTGAGACTAGACTTTGCCAAGCCTGAATTCTGATTCAGCAGAATCAATAAATAAATAAGATTGTCTTTAGGTTGCAGAAAACTGCAATCAGTGTGCTGCTGTGACCCATTGAACAAGCAAAGGGCACCATCCAATGCAGTCCATTTCACTGTCATTACTGGTATTATGGTGACTCTGGGCAACACCCAAGGAAGGTGAGTCAGAACTCCACAATAAATATTGTGGATCGAATGCTGAAGAGGCTTTGCCCTTACAAGTACATTATATAATACTAAATATATATACGCCAGTGCTGAGTTAAAAAGAAGTCAGTGACTTGAACATGTCATATCTATATGGAGGTCACTGAACCTTCTTTGAAAAGTCTTTTTTTTCTAATGTCATCTGCTTTTCTCATGATTTTTGCCCCCCTCAACCCATATAAAAATGGATGTGTATTCAATCTTGAACTAAGCATGCTTGCAATGATTGAGATATGTCTAAGGTCAGAGCTTACAAAAAATTCATAAGGGAAGCAGCAGGCAAAAAAGAGAGGATATTTTTTAAAGAGAGTTCAGGAGCCTCCATATGAATTGGGCATGACATATTCATGTTACTGACTTCGTTTATTTAATGTGGCTCCAAATAATTGATACCAGTGCAGTGATAAAAGTACAGAGACTTCACTGCCAGAATTGTGATAATGAAGAGCCTCCCTGCTGATTTCATTCATGGGGCTGTTAGTCTGCTGGGAAGGACCTCTGATGAAAACTGAGCTGCAGCAAATGCCATAAAATAATCAAAGGCACAGAGCCCTTTACCTGAGGGGAGCTCGGTCAGGGAGTGATTCAGGACAGCAGAGGGGAAAGAGGGAAAATTGCATTAGCCGACAAACCAGGCACAGCTTTTAAAAAAAATCTGATCCAAATTGTGAGGAGTGCGTTATGTACAGAAATCTTCCACATCTTTGGAACAGATCAAATTACATGGCTCCAACAGTAAGTTAACTGGTATACAAACAGTGCTTCTTACCTCACTGAATGCAGTCCAAACTTACTTTATCCTCATCTACCAGCCATTTGTCCTCTCTGCTTCACACCGTGAGCTCTCAGAAGCAGTGGCTGTCTTTTTGTTGTATGCTCAGCACAATGAGCTCCCTGTTTGGGCTATAGAAAACAATCCTGTAGGCTTAAGACAGCCATGCAGTGCTGAAACACGGTTAATGTCAAGAATCCTAGAAAGGAACTGAATATTAATATGAATCTAAAATCCTTTCTAACCTCATTTGTCAACTCTGCTCATTTGTTTCACTTCATGTAAGTGTGTCAACGGTTGATTAAAATTCATAAATGTGCAGCAGAGTTACTGGATAAATGTTGAGTTATTGTTTACATATCAGAGCGCAGTGAAGGCAGGAGCCTGGATGTGGAAAACTATGTCAGGAGGAAAGGACCATGCTATGAGCCACTGCCAGGACAGACTCACCAAACAATTTACAATGTCCCTGTGCAAACTCTGCTAGTGATTAATAATCTGTTACAATACCAAAACAAACAAACAAACAAACAAACCAAAACCCAAAAAACTCCAAAACAAACAACCAGCCTTTTACTTACAGCCCAGGTTTCCTGAGCTTCAGCTTCCAGCAATTGCATGTCTTGATGATATTTTTCCCTACTAGATAAAAGCTTCTGCCATCAGAAATCTCTTGCTTGTGTGGGTGATCGAGAATTATCAAGTTGCCCCTTGCTGTGCTTTCTCTTTATTACATCGACGTTAACCAGCTGCCTTTATGTCTTCAGATACAAAATGTGGGTCACAGCACTCTGTGTCTTCCAGTCTTGAAGTTATTGTGCAATGTTTAAGGATAACTCCATCCCATATCTTCAGCTGCTCTTCCAAAACTGCTGCCTCAGCAGGTCTAGTAAAAACTTGTCAGGAATAACCCCCCCCCACTAATCTTAAAACAAAAGGTGTTTCAGGTGAGTTCATAGCACCTAGAACTCCTTCTGCAAATGGGTTGTTGGGATATGCCCACAGAAGCCAAAGTCACAGCTTTTGAGTGCAGTTATGGGTCAGACATACTGAGGTGGATGCAGAATTAGAAAAGGCTTTTTCTTCTAGAGTTTAACTTGATTTTTTAATTGTGTACCTTGCTGTGCAGCGTTCTTTCAATTGGACAGATGGACAATTGTGGAATAGAGCCGTATCTATGCTTGCAACAGAGTCTGAAAATGGTGTGAACAGATGTAGCCTCTGGGATGTCAAAGATGGAACTATTGCAAATGTTGCTCAGAAATGCCATCTGCAATTGTTCTTTGGAAAAAAGGATTCAGAGAGCTGCTAACAGTGCTGAATCTCAGTATGGGACAGAACTGCAGCAAACATCGAGACACCTTCCCAAGGCAGAGTGAGAACAAAAACATCAACACAAATAGGCAACAGTGAACATTGTGTGCCATCCAAATATTGCCACAAACACTGTGCTGGCTGCGCTTCTGTTGACAGAGCTTTCTAATACAGGAGGGAGAAATTTGGGCAAGAAAGGCACAGTATGATGTGCATGCAATGACACCACTGCTCTCATCTGTGTTCTTTAAAAAGGAAGAAATTTAGACACTTCTTCCCATTAGTTAAGCTGTTGCACTTCTAAGACGTGGGCCTTGCCCAGAGTGCAAGATTTATATTGCTGAGTAAAAGAGGGCCAGGGAGCAGCTAAGCACAGGCTCCAGACTGGGGACTGATTGTTCACATCTGTCTCTGTCTGGCACCTCTCTGATGAGCTCTGCCCAGGGACAATTTGGATTCTCTTTGGGAGGCTGCTCACCCCAGTGATCTTGGCTAACAATGACCTCACTGCACTGAGTCCGACTTCCTCCAGCCCACACAGTCCTCTGCCACACCTTTGCACTCTCCAGCGTGACAGCCCTGTGGCAAAGCGCTAAATCAGCCCTTGAGTGGTCTGTGACACGTGCTTTGAGCCAGTGTCCCCTGTCCCAAAGAGCACGAGATGCACCCCACAGGGCTGGGGACAACGGGCCATGTGCTGCATAGTGATGGAGGAGCCAGCCTGCTGTGGAGGGCCAAAAGCCCACTCCTAATGAGTTTAGGAGCGAGCCAGTCAGTGCCACTCCACCCTTTGTGCCAGGCACTGTCCCCTGGCTCTCCTTTGCTTGGCTGTGCACAATCATCCAAACTGTCCAAAGGCCAAACCCAAAAGTCCACGGCTATCCAGCAAGAAGGTCTGTGTTAAATGAGTACATCTGGGGTTAGGCATTCACCTGGTAGCAAGAACATTCTCAGAGAGAACTTAATCATCATGTTATGATGGCTATGTCTATTCCTAATCTAGCCAGGAGAACAGTAAAGGTTAATTTACAGTGATGTAGGCTGAAAGTTTTCATTAATGCCATTTCTCCTTGATAAATCTAATTATGGCTAATTATTTGAATAGATAATGAGAAATAAATTATCTTATTTGAATATATAACAATAATATAATGGTAATAATTGCAATTGAAAAGCAAAAGAACACCACAGCAAAACAATGCCTTGCTTTTGAAATATAATACACAAAACATTTTGCTTTATTTAAAAAAAACAACCTGTATTAGAGTTAGAAAATAAAATTAGAAAATAGAATTAGAAAATAAAAGGATCCAAGGAAGGACCAAATGTCAACATATTTGGATTTAAACATTTTGGGCAAAGTAATTATCTTCAGTACTTAAATTTTCCCAATGTTTGGATTATATTTTGGGTTTGTCCCTGCTTAATTTAATGTGGGTACTTAATATGATCTTTTATATGTCAAAATTTTTCAATCCTGACATTTTTAATGGAATGGAAAATCCATTTGACAATCGCCTTTAATTTGTACGCTTTTGAATTGTTGTATCAGCTTTTGGCTTCTCACTCATAATGTCACTTAGCCGTGGCACTCTTCATTCTTGAAAGAACAACTATTACAAATACACAATACTTTTAAAACACCAAAGGGTAGGTGAGTACTGTCTGTGTTCCCTTGCATAAACAGTCTGCAGAGACAGGGCACAGGGGAAAACAAAAGCACCAGCTTGAAGGCTTCTCCAGGGCAAGCTCCTGTCCATCTGCACTCGCTGTGCTCACTCCCTGAGCAGGAGCAGTCAACACAAGGCAGCTCCAAGGAAATCACTGCTGCTATCAGGCTGGCTAACATCAGACTGGTACCCTACAGATTAAGAGCCTGATGCAATTTCATCTTGAAAATGACTAAGTCAGGACTTGGAGTGATTGCTCTGGAAAGCAGAGGTTCAGCTAAAACTAGCTCCAGTTGCCAGTAATGTATTGATTTAGTATGGCAGCTAGAGCATCGATTATCTCCTGCCTGATTCAGCCCTCAGATTTCTATCTACTGGAAGAGCAGAAAACCCTCTCTTGTGAAAATTATTTCTGCCTCCTCTCACCAAATAAGCCCCCTCCAAATTTTGGGAATGCTTCCCTATAGTCAGAGTCACTTCAAATGACCAGAGCTTCATGTTTCTCAGGTAAGGTTTCCAGCAAGGGTTGCACATATTAATAGGGTCAATTGAGGGCACACCTGCAAATGCAAGGATATTGACTACAGGCAAGTTAACCTCTCTGGGCATGATCTAACCCATCTAATCTACTGCCCTTTCCCCCCTTAGTAATAAGGCAGTGGAACTCCTTAAGGAATTTGTTTTAATTTCTTTTACATTGTGGACAATTCCTCCTGATGTTACTATATGTTAGATTTGCTAAACATGAGTGTAGTAGTTAGATCATTTTTTAAAGCTAATTGTATTTCTTGTGCTAATGAATTATTCATAGATAATCACATAAATCCACTCTCCACATTGATGTTTTATTTTGCATACTAATCTGAACATTTTGCATTTTCCAGGTTTTGATCTACAGATGATCTTTGATATTGACCTATTAAAGAATGTAGGGGTTTAGTTGCCCTTAGTTTTCTGGGTTTTTTAAAAGCAACCAAATAGTGAATACATTTAATTAATATATGAGACAGGCTTTGTCTCAGGACATCTTGTCCAACAAACCCTCTGGTTCTTACTTACCAAGGGCCTTGAAAAGATTTGCTAAGAACTGATGTAGATATCTCTGCAGGTGATCCAAAATACCTGTATACCAGATTTCACACCCTAACTTTTAGTCTGCAGTTTTTTCTACTAATTTAATGGATTCAGAAGCCCCAGGAAAGTAATAGAAAGGGTAGGATGTTACCTTGATCTAGAGAACAAAGCACTGGCAGTTATATAATGCTAGGGGCAGACCGAATATCACCATACAATTGAGGCAATGCATGTAGTCATTATGTCCAATATCTGCTCCCTCCTATGCTAGAAATAGTTTATGTTTTCAAGGTTCTCAGCAGCTTCAATCAATACAATGGCTTAAAATTCAAATAGTGAACAATCTGTGTTGTTTAATTACAATTTTTTAGGATTCAGTATTGGATGCAAGTGAGTTAAAGTTGTGTTAAGGGAAGCAATTCTGTGGAAATTTGACTAGTAAGCCTGCTTTTGCAGCAGTTTTGTTTTTTTGCAAACCTCAGTCACAGCAAGCTTTGCCCATGAGGATTCCTACTGGAGTTACTTAATATTATCAAGCTGCTGGTTAAAAGATATGCGGAAAATTACACCATAGTTTATACATTTGCATCATGATTTTATTCAGTTTTTTTTCAGTAATACAGGGATCATTTTTTTTAATAAGAATAATTAATCTTGAAGAATAGTGAAACCATTGTCCAACAAGGCCCTGCTGAAGCAAGGAGATTTCCTAAAAGAAATTTGCTGTCAGCCTGAGGAGCTGAGGTGCGTATAGTCCATGAGGTGGAGAAACAAAAAAAGTGAGCTTTCCCTGAAGCAACCTGTGAAATCCTGACCTGGTGCTGTTGATAGGAGGCTGTTCCTGACTTCTAGAAATGCAAATCTGACTCTCTATGAAAGCATAGTTAGCCCAGAGGAACAAATTTTTAGGGAAATTGAAAGATTGGGTGGTCTTTCAGACCAGCCAGTTGAAATTTGACCATTGTCATTTTCAGCATTGTCATTTTCAGCTCCCACCCCTCAGAAACATTAGGAGAGATTTTGCAGAGGCAGAAAATCACTGCTACACAGCTGGCTAGGTGAGCATATCTGATGCAACTTCTGCTAACATGCACAGATTTTATGATCTTGCCTATAACCAGGGGGCTGAGGGGAAAATGTTAATTAATCTGAAGGAAAAAAATATTGCCAGAGGCCAGCTGCTGTCTGAATTGATAGAGTAGCTCCCGCATTGTAATTTGCAAGCTGTAGATCTGGCAAGACTCCTCTCCACAGTTTTCTCTCGGGCACCCCAGGAGTGCTTTAACTACTGTCAGGGAAAAGCTAAATTCCCACAATAACTTTCTTGGTTTTGAGGCTGGCCAGAGTAAGGGTCTGTCTGCAAGGTGGCTGCAAAGTGGCTGGGGATGTAGGTTTTGTCTCACTATGAACTGTGTGCTATTGTTAGCAAACACCCTATGAACTCATGTCAGGGTTTGAAATTCAGTCTCCAGCCCTTCCCCTCATTCAGCAGGCCCAGAAATAACAGGTGGTAAGGGAAAAAAACGGGATGCAGTAATGATGACGAGGCTGCACCTCTGTCATGCAGAAATCTGTTTTGCTTAAAGAACTTCCTCTGCAGAATGTGGTGTCTGAGAGAAAAGTGCCTAGCCTGGCTTTCAGGTCCCTCAGGAGCACTGCTGAACAGATATATCTTGTCAGTGAAGTTTGGCATCATCCAGACTGTAAATATGGATGTTTGATTGCAGGTTTAAGCATTTTCTTTTCAGACTTCAGTTCTAATTCTTAGACTTTTTATGCTTAATTCTGCCCTTTGAGCAGTTGTGTCAAGCACAGATCACTCACTATTTTAATAAGATGGTCTCTCTAATCACTGAAACAAATGAACCGAAGTAACTTTCAATTTAACTTGGATCCTTATCTTTCAGCTTGCTTAAACTTCCGAATCCTGTGCCTTTCCAACATCAAGAGCTCTGTGCCTAAAGGAGCTGCAATTCACAGACATATCTGGATCAGAGAAGCTTATTTCCCTATCACAATACCTGCCATATTGGTAAGCCTGAAGTTACATATATTTAGACAAGTACACATTCTATAAACAAATTTATAACATTTGAAAATTAACCATTTTAAATGTTTGAAAAATTCTCTGATAATTTTTTTCACTTAATCTTATATGATGAACTGTTGGGAAGAGCTAAATATGTAGTAATTAGTCTAATATCTAATCTAGTATTGCATCATTATTTTAATATGTGACAAGGATTGCATGTTAAATTTCTGTCATCTCAGAGAGACTTGTTTATAAGATTTCCAGAAGGAGAATGAAGGGCCATGCAATCAATGGCTTTGAAGCTGAGAAAGAGTCACCATGGGGTCACTCTTCGACAGATAAATGATGAATTTTTAAGGGTGATGCTTTATTCTGCGACCTTTTGACTTTCAGAACTGCCCTTGTAGCAGAGAGCCACGAGCTTCAGCAAACAAGTAAAATGTGAAAAACAGAAAACAAGGCTTATTATTTGACCTGCTTGTTAGGAAAGTCTTTTTGTGTGCGGACTAAGAAAATCCTTGGACCGGGGTTGTTGCTTTTTAACTAGCATCAGAAAATAAAGCTTGCATTATGTCAAACTCATCCTAATGACTAGGACTTTTCATGTTGGTGTAAAAGCCACACAGTTTGACCAGGACCATGAGGTAATGTACAGTAAATAGAGAATGATGTTAGAGAAGAGATCTTGCTGACAGGAATAATGTGATTCAGCTGCTAATGACTCAGGGCTTTAAGAAGTCTTTTGGAGTCGACTTCAATTTACAATTCTCCTTTGAATTGCACTTGCTTATCATTAAAGCCTCCCAGCTGAAAGCCTCTCTTGTACACCTCAGGACAGGAGAGCATCCTGCCAGGAAGAGATGTGGATAGTGTTTCACTCAGAGTGATAAATATTCCCACACGTACATTAAAGCCCCAGTTGCCATGGATGGACTCTCCCTGGGCCACCCAAGGTGATGGCCAGCCCCTCCTCTAGCAGTGCTGCCAGCCACTGTGTCCCTGGAACCCAGGTACATTTGGCTGTTCCTCTTGGCATTTCCGAGCTTTGGTAATCTTCAAAAACAGTCTCTGGTGTGTGCCCATTTTTTCCTGCCCAAATCTGAGGATTATTACTCCATCTTGAGTCTCTCTCCTAGAAACTGGGAAGGCTGCTTGCTGCTAGGGAGGCTAATGGGGTTTGCCTACTTTTGCCTACAGTTCTCCCAGTCTCAGCGCTTTTCTTTCCAGTGCAGCCCTGGGTCCTCTCTAGCCTCCCAGCCTTGCCTCTCACACTGGTGTCATGCACATCTCTGAGAGGTGAGAGAGGCACTCCTAGTGATTTTGGTTGGTATTTTTTGTATCCAGAATTTTCAGTGTCCTGTATTTTCCAAAGCTGATTACTGTATAGAGAAAGACAACAGGGAACCAAAATCTCCCTAAAGGCTGAGCAGGAACAGGGAGAAGACTGAAAAAAAAGTATTTCTGTTCTGCAGTGCAATTCCAGTGTTTTAGAATTTTTGTCCATCCCTGATAAAAAAAACCCCAAAAACTACACATAGTAAAGTTCCCTGCAGAAAACATATTTCCAACCCCTACAAATAATTGAGAAAAACTAAAGTACGTGTTTCCTTATTACCTAACTAAATATTTCCAAACACTTTTTATTTTTTGCATCTTACCAAGCTGCTCCTACAAGACCAAATGCCTTTCAAATTTAAGCTGAGCCTTTTCGTTCTTCTTGATTGTAGTGAGACCTCTCTCAGGTCCGGGAAAGATGGAGAATAGTGATATTGAAAAACTTCTGCTGCAGCCTGGGTGTCTGGGCTCTCAGCCATGGTGCAAAACCCTCAGAATTCTGCGGTCTCCTAAGTTGGTGGTAGTCCTTATGGAAGGACCGTCCTGGAAATCTTGACCCTAGAAATCTGGATTCCTTAGTAGCTTGTAGGCAGGAAGCAAAGCAGTTTCCAGTGGCCACCTTTTCTAGCAGAGCTTCATCGAAATTCACGTGTTTCTAGAAAACATCCTGCTATTGACAATTTTACATATATAATAGAAAAGGGAACCAGACCTGATTTTATGGAAATTTCCAGATATCTCTATGCATTGACTGGATGGAAAAGAACTATGAGTGTCTGCAAAATCAGAGACCAACTTTTGAAATATTCCTCACTGTAATAATGCTTCAGTTTTCCTGTCCATAAATTGTGAACAATTTAGATGAATGTTGGACCTCTCAACCTCGTTAACATCTGAAGAGCGCTTGAGCATCTCTGGATGTGCAAAGAATGTCTCTTCTCATGCCTGCAATGGGAGATGCCTTGTTTGTGATGCTCTGTGAACCTCCAGACCTCACTTGTCTGACTTAAGACTGTAGTTGGGTGGTTTTGATGTCTTTGGGAGATAACTCAAACTCCCCAAAGTGGAAAATCAAGTTGAAACTTATTTCTTTCATGTGGTGTCTTATGAATAGGTGCTGTGGGTGTTACGTTTAAGTACATGAGACTTGTGCTGTTGGAAAATACCTTTAGCACAGTCTGTGTGGGTGAGAACGATTTCCCTGCAATCTTTGATTCTCTTATTTTTCTCAACCAATTATGGTCTTCTAAGATGAGACTCTTTAAATGGGTATTCTTGCAAGTTGGGAAAGTTCATGGTCTGGGCTCAAGAATAATGTGATTCCTTCCTTTCTGTCTGTAAGGGCTAAGCAGTTACTCAGATAACAGAGGAAAAGTCCTTCATTACAATTAATTTTCTCTCCATCAGAAAGTAAAATTTGTGAATCTGTCATCAGCATCCAGTCAAAGATCGCATGTGATTCACTTCTCAACAGGAAACAAAGAAAGGGGAAAAGCAGCATTCCTGTAGAAGTTACAGTTCCCAAATTCCCAGCAACTTCTCCAACACTAATTTCTTGAAATGTGTTAGGAACAAGCTCTTCCTCTCTGCCTGTCTGTATCTTCAGGTTGCAAAGGCAGAAGAAGGATTGCGACTCTTTCTTTTCTGCAAACTCAGCTCCCCCTCAGTCCCTTCTGATGGAGGTCTTTGGGCAATACAATATATAAATATTTATTGCTCTGCCATAGAAAAGAGTTTATTTCTCTTCCCAGGGGCATTGGCCCCATGAAACATTATGAGTTCCGAATATTTTACTGCTCAGTTAGTCCACTATGTATTTCACCTCTCTTCATTATACAGCAGCTGAACATTACATTCCTCCTCAGGGATGCTGAAGTGTTCTCATGCTTTTCTAGGGCACGTTTTTCTGGAGTCACACAAAGTTTTTTTTTTACTAACTAAAGGATATAAACATCAGTGTGCCAACAGTCTTTGAGGCCAAGTGTCTAAATTTGACCGAAGTGAGTAAACCATCTTCAAAACCTATTGCAATGAAGTTGGAAGTTATGTAGAGCTGTTTCACTGTACAGTCAGCCAAGTCTTATACAGAGAGACTTTTGCTTCTAAAAACTGAGGGATGCCTACTCACTCAAGAACTTCTATATAGCTGTTGGAGTCTTTGAGACTGTTTTTCTGGGCAGGAGTCAGTGGTGCTACAGTCACCTTCGCCAGTCTGAGACAGTTGTGCTGCAAGAAGGACAATGACTGCTCCAGTCCTTGCTGCAGACTCTCAGAATGTATGGCTTTAAATAAACTCAGCAGGCCACTGTTTTCTGGCACGCCTCATAAATCTGCCTATATAAGTCTCAGTACATTCTGCCATCTATTACTCATGTCCATATTAGAGATAAAGTAATTCTCTTTGAAATTCCACTGCTGCCAAAAAAACAGTACATCGTACGGCAGAATAAATACTTCTTCATGTTATACCCCTTTAGTTTTGTGTTTGACCCTTGCATGGGAAAAGGTTGACAACTTCTCTTGTTTTTTGGGATGGCTCCTGCAAACTTTGTGAGCCCAAGTGGAAGGGGGAGAAACTGATTTTGCAACACCTTGTGAAGTGAGTAATATCTTTAGCACAACATTTTGGAATAATTCTTGCTCCTTTGGTATACACCCCGGAGCAAATGTGTGCCAAATTAAAATCAATTAGCAGCATTTTTGGGCAAATTCTAAAAAAAAATCATTTGCTTACACAAGCTTTAAATAAGGCTTTGCATCTTTGATACAAAAACTGCACTTCTCTAGAGACTTTGGGATAACCTTTGCGTGAAAGTTCTCTTCTGGAAAATTTCTTTCTTAATTTCAGGTTTCAGTCATTCCTCGCAGCTTGAGGACACCTTGCCTCTTCTCTGAGTCCAGTAGCTTGCAAGGAGGAGGCTGCAGATAGCCATCAGGAAAGCAGGGAGTTCTGTTCAGGTACTGAAAATTTAATCTAATCACTTTTGGGATCCATTTTAGACGACTAGGCAAAGCTTCAGCCATTTCCCTTTGCTTGGGTGGGTGTGCTTTCTCTGATTAGAGAGGTAGGTTAAGTTATCTTCTCATTGCAGCAATTAACACTTGCAGTGACTGCCAGACAATTTTGTAATGATTCAGGAAGAGCATCCAACTTCAGAGAGTGTTCCTGTACTTCTCTGTCAGAGATGAAAGTTCACATTTCAGTGAGGAACGAGCCACTCCAGACTGCCATTAGACCATCCTTGCTCACAGTGCACATCATGCTGTATATTAATGTTCTTGCTATAAATAAAGCATTCAGTTTATCCCATACATCTGATTTTCACATCTAAGTGAAAGCCTTGGGTTAGAGTTGGGCATGTAGACAAAAAGCATCACAGCAAAGGTAGACAACAGACTACTCCACTTAATTCAGTGCAAATTAATCTTTCCTGCAGCAGTTTGCTGCAGTGAAATTCACCACTTTGGCTGCTGTATAAACATTGAGACTGCATGTAGCAATGGTAATGAACAGTTTCAGACACTTATTTACAGAACCTAGCTGAAAGAAAAACCAAACAAAATGTCTGTATACTTGCCATTTTTGTTGTATTTGAATGCCAGACAGCTTCCTGTCTCCTGCTGTCTCAGTCTGTGTCAAGCAATAGAAGCAGAGGAGCATTGCTTCATCACCATGGCATGCATATTTGATAATCTGCTTGTGCTCCATGTTACTCTTCCTTTCAAGGGATTTTAGGGGGAATCATTTCAGATACATTCAACTGTTGTCCTGCTTCTTCATGCATTACATTTTCTAGCTTTCGTCTTTGCTCACTGTGTGTCAGAGCATACTTCGCCTCATGTGCTTCTCCTTCTAGGAGAGGTATGAACAATAATTAGGTGTATGTGGTAATAGCCTGCTGTTAAGATATGTTTACACATTAGTTTTCAAAAATACAAACATATAACATGATTTTATAACAGAAAATAGGCTGCATCACTTTTTATTTTTGATTGTTTCAGTGTGACTTAACAGTACCTGCAATCAGCCTGAATTAAATAAAGTTGAACAAATTTTAAATTTAGATAAGTGTTTACATACATACTTGTATCTGTTTATCTTGGTTGTTTAAAACTCTGCATCACGGTCAAGGCTTCTGGTAATCCTGTACTATCCCCATGAATTCTGTAGACACAACTGAGAGAAGAATATGGCCTGTGACATTGTATTGGCAAAAAGAAAAGGATTGTTGCAAATCAATTCTGAATAAAAACACAAATAAAAACTAAAACTATCCATCTTTTAGTAGACACTGTTCTGAAAATCTTTACCCCCCAAAGTGACAAGCAAGTAAAGACAGGATTGTAATGGAATCATAACCAAAGCTTCTACAATTTGTCAAACAGATAACTTTTAATAACATTAAGTGGCAGCAATCTTGAAATTCTAATAATTTAGAGCCATCCACATTCAGAAACAAGTTGAAAAATAACAGTGCAAATTGATATGATTCATGTAAAATTCTCCTGGTCTGTCTGGAAAGAGTATCCTGTTAAATGGAATATCATTAAAAGCCCCCTGCTAAGGAGAAGCCAAGTGATACACAGGGTCTAGCCACATTTTAAAAATACAGTGTCTACTTAGAGTGGAATTCAATGAATATGGTTGATTCACTATATATTCTATATATTTCTAAGTAGCTAGACTGTGTCCCTAATGCAAACAGTGGAGGGCACACGGAAAAGCTGCAGTAGTCAAGCCAGACAAAAAAAAATATGGATTAAAGTTTTAGCAAGTGGGCTAGAAAGAGCATAGGTCTCAGCCCAGCTAGATTCCAAAGACAGTAGTAAGACATTTTAATTACATGATTGATGTGGGCTTCAAAAGCAGGCACCAAATCCACAATGACCCCAAGGTCACAAGCATTATCTGAAGGATAAAAGAAATACCACAAATGGAAACTACCACAGATGACACCTGAGACCTCTGCGCCAGTGAACTAATCAATAGCAACTCAGTTTTGTCTGTGTTAAGTTTAACAAAATTTGAAGTTACCCGTGATTAAATATCACAGAGGCAATTACACAAAACATCAAACTTCTTTGTAGGCTCTGAAAGGTCTGAGAGGATATCCGAATATTGTCTGCATACAAATGACACAGCAAACAGGGCAGCTGAATACTGTTAAGTAAGAGAAGTATATAAATAGAAATCAAAATTGAAACATAGGAGAATCACAGCCTTCCTAAAGAATGGATTCCCTCCAGCAGAAGTGAGTTTTATCAATACATATGAAACAGTGAAGACAAACTAGTCCGAGCTCCCAAATGGAATAAAAGAAAGGCCTGATAAATTGTCATTGGAAAGTCAACATCTAGTAAAATATATGAGCTGCTAAGTAATTTAAATATTTTATTCACCTTCATTAGTAGCTCTAGAAGCAAGAACTCCTGGTGAAAGAAGTGGCTGTATCCCATTTAAAAGGAAAAGCTTTATCTGTGTAGATGTGATGTGCTTGGTCTCTCTTTGTAGACATCTGAAGTATTGTTAAATTGCAATAATGCACTAATATGGGAAGACAATCTCCGATCAATGATTTTGTCTCTTGAAAGGCAGGGCAGCAATGTCTTCCAGCATCTCATCTACCTCTGGAATTAAAAAAAGGCCAGGCACTGACAGAAAGTGGAGTTAGGTCATGGTTGAAGGAGTGAGAGTAACTTTGTGCACACATTCAGGCCAGATGGAAGCTCCACTTGACAGGGAAAACATCAGCACAAGAGTAAGAAGAACAAGCAAAGGTCTGCAAGTGGGAACACTTCCAGACAAATGGTAGCAAGGGCCAAAAAAATCTAGGCCATTTCCAAAATTTAACGTGGGAATTAATAATGATTTATGGCTGTAAAACTGACATTAGTTAAAGCGATTTTAGCAGAATCCTTATCACTTCGATTGATGCTATTACAGCTAGCTGGGAAGAGCATACAAATTACCCAGAGAAGGACTTCTAACTCACCTATGGGGGTTTTTTCCTATCATGTTTGCATTTCTTGACCATGTTAGTGCAGGATCTGAGCCAAAAGCAGTCACATTGGAATATGGATAGAGGATAAAAACTTACTAAAACACACAGGGATTGCATGGAATGACTGTAACAGAGTTCAACAGAAGGCAATGTCAGGGACAACAGCTTAAAATTATGTCTGAAGTAGAAAGGTTCAGAATATCAGATACCTAAATAGAAATCTATGTATAGAGGTTTACTGGGATTTTTTGGGGTTGATTTTGGTTTTGTTTTGTTTTAGAGAGATCTAAACAATCCCAAATACCACATACAGAGAAAATAAATGCAAAGACAGTTGCTCCTAAAAAAATCAATTCTTGGTTTCTAATAAATCAGGACAGGGAGGAGGGATCAACCATAGACCATATGTTTCCTCTGCCACCTTGATTTAGTGGCAAAAATTGACCTTTGCTCTTGGGTTCAAAAGTCCAGGCCTTCTGTGAGCTTCCATAATGAGATGTCAGCTGTAAGGCACTAACGTAATGAAACTCAGGTGTGGATTTAGCAGGACAGCCAGGGGGGGATGTGACCTCCTCCTCTCCCTGCCATTCCCCTTCTTCATGCATTCTGCCTGCCCACCCCCATGCCAACACTGGGAATGGGGTTGCCTGCCTCCAGGTCCACATGGTCCTTCTGTGAGTCCAGGAAGGATGCAAGAGAGGCCTAGACCCTGCAGGAGAAGATCCAGGGCTCAGTTCTCCTGCGTGGATCAGTCAGTGCCTGCCCTTGGAATGGCGTTATCAGCCCATCAGCCTCTGCTCTCTACAGGGCTAGGTGCAGGAATGGGCTGTGAGAGCCTGAGGGACTCATAAATACTTCCCAGCTCCAGGCACACATTGCAGCCATGTTACAAATTCTGAGTGTAGAATGTGATGTTTTGCTTCCCATCTCTGCCTCCATGGCCTGATGCCCATAGGAAGCAAACTCCAGAAGGTGCATGGAAGGGCTATGAGAGGGCTCAGCTTGCTCAGGTCAGGTGCCAGGTCTGGACAATGGGTGCTTGTGGAGATTCAGCCGTGGGCGAAAACTTCCTTGTGTGATCCCATACAATGAATATAAAAACCCAGAGAAAGAACCTGATCAAAAATTGTCTACATTTTGCACATGAAATAGGATGTTTTAGATAGTAAAGACTGAGAGAAAACCACTCTAAGTCCTTAGGAACTCCTGTACAGAACAAGATCCTAGTTATACTACCTGATTGCAAAGAAATCCAAGCCTGCGTCATCTCTAGACCAAGGAATAACCTTAATTGCATGTGTACATGGTTTGAAATATATCGTTATTTTAATTATTGTGAGTAGTTACAATGATCACCACTGCTTCCTCTATTTTTTCAATAGAATTCTTCCTTTGTTTTCAGTTTGTGTTTGGATTTTTTCTTATTTAGGTTGTTTTGTAAGGTTTGGGTAGGTTTTTTCTGTGACATAATCAGAAATACAACTATAATATTTATATTTCAGTCCCTTCTTGAAGTTCCCTCCTGGCTAGGTGGCATATGAAAACAGCTCTTAACTCTTCCTAAAAGCTTTGCCAGGTCACTAACTCTTTCATAACATTCTGGCCTTTCTATAAGGCATAAAATATAAAGCAGACATAAGTGTTTCACATTGTCTCCTAACCACCAGTATTACATGGGCAAAATACATGGTTCCAGAATGACCTTCTCATTAGTCCTTCTCAGTGTTGCCATAATTTCTGGTTAAATACTGTTTAGATCAGGAATAAGACATTCAAACACTGGTATTCATAAAACACTTCTAAATTTTTTTACACACCACTTTCACATCTCTAATTTTGGAATTTCCAGACACTTAGGCTTCAGAAAGTTGAGAATTAAGCTGTCCTGTTTTTAAATCTGGGAGAAATGGTCTCTGTTTTCAGCAATGTTTATATGCTTATGCTGCTATTAATAGTTTACTGTGTATCTTTGATCCTATGGTCAGGACCGGTGAGCTGAATTATGCTTCAGTGGGAGCAGCTAAGTTGGAGCAGTTCTTATTTCTCTTCTTTCCTACGTTTTCATATTTTTGAGAACAAATGCACTAAGAGAGTCCTTAAAAATCTGTATTACTTGAACAAGAGTCATACAGGTGACCTCTGCCAGGTCTAGCTACAATGGTCTGAGACATCGCAGCCCAGCTGCAGACAGCTTATTACTTGCAGCAAAGGATGCCACAGTAAATATTTGCAGGTTCTTCACTGGCAGCAATTCACAGTCCAACATGCAGGAGGCAAGCAGCATTGAGCATTGCCAGCTCTGTAGCATCTTCCTCTGTGGACACTGACACCAGACCTTGGCCATTATGTCTACATGCAGCAGTTACAGCAGACACCATTGCAGTGCAGCCAGAACCAAGCCCCAGGCCAAACCCAGCTGCACGGGGCACCCATACACATCAGCTCCACTGAGAAAAGCTTGGCATTTCCTTTCCTTCCCTTGGAGCTCTTGCAGAACACACCTGTGTGTGCTGCTTGCCCTCTCCATGTGGCCCACAGTGGGCAGGGAGCCGATGCCAAGCTCAGTGCAGCCGTATCCTTCTCCCAGCCCTGCCAGGCATGGACACACGCTGCTGCTGCTGCTGCTATTTCTGTTGCTCAAGAGAGAGGCAAAAATAGCACATGGTACTTGTAATGCCAAGATTCCCTGGGCATTTTGGCCTGCCCGTGGCATGGCACTTTTTACAAAGCTATTTCCTGGGTCACCAGTTGACCTTGGAAAAGGAAAGCTGGCCCTGCCTAAGCGAACTGCCCCAAAATATTCCTGCCGTGAGGCAGGGCTGGTGGCCTGGTATGCACAGGGCAGACAAGCAGGGAGCTGTCTAGAATACCAGTGACACGTGCTGGCAGAAAATCACCACTGCATGCTTTTGCTAATTTGGCTATGCCTCCTTGTGCTCATTTCTGAACTGGCCTGGATCTGCCTTGCCTGGTGATCCAGCCAGTGACAGCTCTGATACCTGAATCATGGCTGGTGAGGGCTGCTGCAGGAGCTTCCTGGGGCTGCTCCTCCCAGCAGAACTCGCACCCTGACTTCTCGAAGCTGTCGCTAATTTTTCGTTACTGTAATCGTGTACTAGGCTGCTGTTCTTTATTCTATTGATGCGGATAACTTTCACAGGACTAGTACAGAGAAATTCTATCCTCCCTGGTAGTCAGGGTAGTTAATGCACTCCATGGTAAAAGATTCTTCAGATTTTTTCATTGCAAATTTCTCACAGCTTCACTGTTTGTTTTAAGGCTTTGATATCCAGCAAAAAGAAACACCCTCAAGCATCAGAAGTGTCTTTTGTTTTTCTCTAAAATTCTCTTCTGCTACAGTTGAGACACAAGTTCAAGAAGTTAACACATTTCCTTCTCTTGAACATGTACACGATATATACAAATTATAATTTTTACCTTACTTGAAATATTCCTAACAAATAAGACATCAAAATGATGTAATTTCACTGTTGTGCTGGTTTTGCCTGGAGTAGAGTTAATTTTCTTCTCCATGGCTAGTGTGTTTTGGATTTGTGCTGAAAACAGGATTGATAAGATAGAGATGTTTCTGCTATTGCTGAGCAGGGCTTACATAGAGCCAAAGCCTCTTCTGCTTTTTGTGCTGCCACACTGGAGAGGATACTGTGGCTGAATGGGAAGTTGGGAGGAGACACGGCTGGGACAGGTGGCCCAAACTGACTAAAGGGATATTCCAGACCTCATCGTATAGAAGTGGGGACAAAAAGGGAGAGTGAGGGATGTTGGAGTGTTGGCATTTTGTCTTCCCGGGTAACTGTTGCTTTGCTTACATGTGTGCCTTTAGTTTTCCCTATTAACCTGTTCTTGTCTCAACCTACAAGTTTTCTGGCTTTTACTCTTCTGATTCTCTCCCTGATCCCACCGGTGGGGGAATGAGTGAGCAGTTGTCTGGGACCTGGATGCTGGCTGGGGTTAAACCACAACAACTATAATTAAAACTGAAGCTGCAAAATAAAGTACTAAAAAGTTGGAAAATGACACAGTCAAGGTTGGCTATGTAATCATAGGTGGTCTCTAGTCAATATGAATTCTGATACTATTGGAAAAAATCTCTTTGAAATTGCTGATCTTTCTTCTGACAGCAGGATCCCCTGCACCACAGAGCTCACAGATCAAAACAGAAATAGTGATTCTCTCATCTTGTGGTCTTCAAGTCTAGTTCTGTAGGACTGGGCAGGGGGGCAGATTAAGAGAAGTAGGCTTTGAATTTTTGTTTGCTTATTATTAATTACTCTGCTAGGGGATAGAATAATACTGCTTTCAAACATGTCAGTGCTATGGACAACAACAGGCTCCAATCTCAGCCATGCTGACTTGTCTGCCCACAGACCGTAAGCTCTGTCTTGACAGCTGCATATCCACCCTTTAAGGCAGCATTATAAACTAAAAAAACCCTCAAATTCTAGCTCCCTAGCCCTGTTTTCCACCAATCTTAGAAAGTGCATAACATTTCATTAGAAATTTTCCTGTGGTCATTGGCCAAAACATATCATCTTTATTCCATACTTTTCCACTACTGACTACAAGTATTGGTTATTTTCATTTAAAATATTTGTATGCACCCACAGTCATGGTGTTTGGATGCATGACAGTACTGTTCTCAGCTAGAAAAGAATCCAAATAGGACCAAAGAGAATATGATGATGTAGCCAAGCAAAAAAATCAGCATCTTAAATTTGTTACTTTTGTAGATTTTTTCTTAGGGTTGAGATCTTTGGAATTAGGCTTGCTGGCAAAATGCATGATAGCCATACAAATTGTAAAGCCTGTCAAAAGTACTTCCAAATTAAAGAGTTTGAAATCAAGAGATGATGAATGTAAATCACATTCAGATCCTTAAAACATTTGCAGTTGCAGGAGCTAACCGGGTCATACCCTAAAGTATAAATCTTTAATTTCTCAAGAGACTCTAAGGACTACAGGTGATTATTAGAGAATAATGGTGTACTGAATAAATTTCGAATGGCTGGGATGCATTGCATCCACCAAGCCAATGTGAGAAGGAAATGAAGGCCTTTTCTTATTTTCAGAATGCCAAAGCCAGGTACCTTTGTGTTGATAGTGTCAGGAGTATGAAAATTACCCCACAAACGACAGTTCTTAAAAAAAATCCTATAATAATAAAAACAGCAATAGTAATGAATATCTGTGGTAGCTAACTTGGGACCCAACAGCAATATGTGCTTTTTTCTCAATGTGAAACACCTGTACTTTGTGTACTCAGCTGGATATGCTTGTGCCAGGAATTTGAGGCACCTGAGGCTCTGATTCCCTACTAACAGTCATGCAAAGCAAAGGACTTGTAAAGCACAACAAATTCCTGTCTTTGTAATTCCCTCCTGACAGGTAGGGCCGGAGAGTTAGAACTCTTGTGCTGCTTACAGGGCTTTTCATGCAGGACTTATTCTCAAGAGACTCTTTCCATAATGTTTAAGATCCTTTTAGATAGAAGAGTGGCTTAAAAAAAAAGTCTTAATGTAATTAATAATCAGGTTTGTTGTGTACCTTGCAAAATACTAAGACACCAAAGTATTTAAGAATTAAAGGCAGCAACAAACTTGTGCATTAAATTTTGAG
>VXBU01004541.1:239159-261707 GCA_013400315.1 Bombycilla garrulus | reverse complement strand
TCTGAAGAACTCAGAGAAACCCCTGTCTCACACATTCCAACAGCAAACTATCCAAAATACTGATCCTTAATATTTTCAACACAATAGTCAAGGAACCTCTGCATTAAATGCAGAGCAAAAATATGAAAGGTTGCTTTTTTTTCTCATTTGAAAAAAGACTTTTGATTTTCAAACATAAAATAAGTCTAAAACTATGCTTAAATGGCTTTGTGGTTCTGCCTTTAACAGACCAATGGAAAAAAACCCCACAAATTTATCTGCATCTCTCAGTGCTGCAAGCTAAATTATGTAAAGAATTTCAGTCAAAAACAGAACATGAATTGGTTATTTTTATATCATCAGCCCTACATGTCATCACAATGCACCATACACAGAATTAAACAAAAGTTGCAGAGTACACTAGGATTTTCAGGTAAGATTTAAATCAAGAAACTGGTTCAATGAAGTGAAAGTTAGAAGGAGAATTTTATATTCACTGGGTATCACTTTTTTATAGAACATTGCGCTTAAAAATAAGTAATTGCTTAGTAATAGCTGGGAGCTGAGGTTAGATTAAATGACAGTGATCATTTTAGGGACCTAAAAGAAAAAGAAATGAGATATAGTGGAGGCCGGAATGGGAAAATATGTACTCTTATATATAAACATAGTTTTGCAACATATGAGTGGCAAATGTGCTTGTGCAACTGGGACTCATTTTTCTATGAAAATAAACCAGCCTAAAATAATAATGAGTTCAACAAGAAATGACCAAGTCTTTGAGGATGACTAGGCCTATTGCTTCAGGCACAAGCTTTAGCTCAAAGAGGAAAAGAGATTTGTCTGTTTTTCTTTTCCACTGTTTGTTTTTTCCTGCAGTGTACGAGGAAGACAGAAAAATAGGCAAGTATGACTGTATCTTTTCAGGAGAAACTCCACTTGCTTAACAGAGCACAAGGAAATTCACCTTTTGTGGTAAAAAAAAAGAGAAAGAAAAGGTCCTAGGTAGGTTCAGAGGCATGATTTACAAAACAACAAAAATTCTGGAAATAGCTATGCCAGGATTCGAGTAAACATGCTAAAGAACAAAGGAAAACTACTCTCAGCTATAAAGTATAAATACTTCCTACCATGAATTATGACAGCTCATATTTGCCAAAGAAGTAAATGCGCATGCAATATTATTTTAAAATATTTTTCTCAGATAATTATGCAAAGTGTATTAAGGCACTGGAGAATCTCTCATAAAAGGAGAGGCTGAGACAAGGACTGCTTAGCCCGAAGAAGAAAAGGTTCAGGGGGTTCTGTCAATGTGTACACATGCCTAATAGGGTCAGAGAAAACAGGAGCCAGATCCAGACTCTTCTTGCTCCTGTCCAAATGAAAGGATGAGAGGCATAAACTGAAATGTAGGAAATTTTATTTAAGCAAAGGAAAAAAACTTACTTTCTGTAAGGGCGACTGACCACTGGAATGGGTTACCTAGGCTGGTTGTGAATCTCCATCCTTAGATTTGTTAAATACCTGACTAGACATGGCCCTGAGCAACCTGCATTTAGGCCTTGCTTTTAGCAGAAGGATGAAGCAGAAAATCTCCCTTCCAAATTCATCGATTCCATGACACATTTTATATTACTGTGTATGAATAAGCATTCTAAAAAAGAAATTGTTCTGGCAGTAAAATGTAGAATTGACTAGTCTCCATTTGTCACACTTACCAGTTAGATGAGTTGCTCATATTCTTTTTTTTTCTCTTGCTTGAAATTGGCCTTGCCCTGCCAGTGATTGCCATGACAATTAATTTGTTTGACATGTCATTTGATTTACTCTGGCAATAAGCATACACAAAATATTGCTCACTCTGCACAATAAACTGTGTCTCTTTTGGGAGTTTTGCATAGCTAAAACATTGTGAGCTGAGTCAGCAAAGGACCTTGCACTGTCAGAAAAAAGTGCTGTACTGGAGGACTTGTTTTTCTTCTGGACACAACCCTTCTATGTACAGTCTGCTCAACAAAACCATAGCTGCATACATATATGAAAAAAGGCTGGATCTCCTCCAAGAAAGGTCTCCATCTTATCTAGCATTTTGATTGGAAGAAGGGAATGGTATTCTGACACAACCTGCTAAACTGTGATCAAAGCTAGGGATTCATTGCCTATAAGGAATAGCACACTGTACATAAAATAAAATGTAAGAATGTTTTTTAAATACCACAGGTGGACTTTGTGTTCAATGTTTATGCACTCATTTTTTATCACTATTCAGTCTTAACTGAAGAACACATTTGTATTCAGGAAGGCATTATAAACATTGAGTAAGTTTGGCCCTAACACAGCAGAAAAGTAAATTATAAGATAGAGTGAGCATAAGCTACTAGTCTAGACAAGGAAAACATGATATTTAGATGAAAGAAATGCTTACGTTTGACACAGACTGAGAAAGAATGAAAAATAGACATTCCAGACATCCCGGAGACACAAACCTGATTCAGATTTTCTAGCAGACCTGGATTCTTATGTGTGTATGTGCTTGGTAGGAAATCACATATTCCTTCCATAGCATTTTGCCTGGTACATCTCTCTTCCATTGTTTTGCAGGTCAATGTGTGACCTCAGCGTGTCTTATGTCAAGAGAAGTACTTATAGAAAGTAAATGGTTACAATTCGAGGTAATGTTTAGTAGAAAAGGCTACTTTATCCAAACAAATGTGACAAGGCCATGACATATGCCCAGCACATAAATGTTTGTTCTCTTGCTTTTTTAAAATAGCAGCTGATGCAGGTCAGCTAAGACTATCAGTAGCAAAGAATTCCTGTTTTCTGGCACATGAGATACATCTTAAGGTAGAGAATGGTACCACTGAACAGCATGGCCAAAGCCATGTAATTTTTCTCGGCTGCCCCTCTCTTCCCCGCAGAGGTCTCAGCATAGGCTGCCCCACGGCACACTGCTGCACCCTTCATGCCTTCATCACTGAACACACACCATGGTGTCCAGCTATGAAAAAACCCAACTGCTAAGAAACCCAGAGCCTCACCCTCCTGAGCTGCCCTAGGTGCTTCAAATTGAAATAGAAGCCCAGCTGGGTGGTAGAAGCCCCTGATTGTTCATGACCTTGCAGTGACTCCCCTTCTTGATGCTCCCCCTTCTCAGATTAATAATGTCCAGAAGAAGCACATGACCTTTGAAGGATGAAAGGGCAGGTGTTGGAAGACAATCATCTTCTACACTGTGGCTACCATCACCCATACTGATGAGCCTTGCAGTGGTTTAAGTCCACAAGCCCAGCTCTGGTAAGAAAAAAGTGCCTTAAAATATGCTTCTGGGAAAATGCTGGGCTAAAGCAAAAAGATAAGGATACCTGCAACATCTCCTCACAAAATGGCTTTCAAAGACAAACTTAATTCTAAAGCAGTTTAGATTGTAGCAATGGAATTGCATTAAAGATTGATTTATTATAGTTTAAATTCTGGCTGCCAGAGGATGGAAGAGCTACTTTCAACTGAAAAAGCAAGAATTTGCTTCTATATTTTACCTGAATGATGTAATAAGAATGACTTAATAACTACAGACTGAGAAAATGATATATGTTGGCTATGACCCAGCCAGGTTATTCTCTGTTAACTGAATTAAACCCTGTGTTAAAATAGATCCCTTTTCAGTTGCTTTTACATTATAGAAGTATTCTGAGCATTCTATAAGTGCCCATTCATTACATTACTGTCAATTGTTCCACGTGAATAATTTACAGCAAATGATCTCCAAAAAATCAATACCTGACTTCTGAATTTACAGAGCTATTGGATATGCAGGAGCAAAGCTTTTATATTAACTTAAAATAGATTTAACTTTTCCACTGTACTGTAGAAAAGACACCCCAAAGATAAGAAATCTTCCCCTGCAATGTAGAAAAAAAATCCTCAAAGATAAGTCCAAGTAATTGTAAGCCCTTACCAGTTATTTACTAAAATTCAGTGTGCTGTCCTAGCATTGCCACTGGCACTGATGCCCTTAAGAGGATGGTGAGGCCAGGTGCATTTTCAGTGTCCTTTGTTACATTCTTATGTTTCCTAGTGGCAACACAGTTAAAAATGCATGGATAAAATGGGGAAATGCAATGCTTCTTCTTCATAATGATATGTAAAATACTGCCTTAATGTGCAAATAAGCACTTACAGCCCTGACCTGGAATTCAGGAGAGCTGTGCCTTGTAACTCTCTTGCTTATGGGGAGTCACTCAGCAATACTGCAGCAGTTTGTAATTATTAAAAGAAAAAAGTCAAAAGAAGTATATTACTTATTTTCTCCATTTCTTATGTTTAAATAATACCTTTGAGTAAGTGCTTCCTTTTTTCTTCCCAGTGGTATTAGCTGCAGCTACCGTTGGTGTCACCTCGATGATTTTGTGCCCAAGACCTCTGATGGCTTCACTGCTCAGTGGTTAGCAAGACACGAGATTTTTGCTCCGTGTAAGTTCCTGGCCTCAGGCTGGAGCTATAGCACAGGCCAAGGAAGTCCACAGTAGACATCAGGGACAAGCTTGTAACAAGTTTGTCTTTTCCTCTGTCAGACAGAAATCTCCAACATTAGCTGAGGGGGCCTTGTGTTCTCCACCCGCCTTAGAAGCATGGCCTGTGGTGTGACACACCCATGAACTTCATGACACTTTTTCAGAAACTGACTGTACTGCCCTCCCATTTTTTCATATACCTTGAATTAAGCTGTCCTAGGTTACGAAGTAAAATGTACCAGAAGGTCTGTATTCTATCTCCATCTTCATGAACTGTCAAAATCAGGAGAGGCAGTGTTTTCCTTACCTCCTCCCCCGGACCATCTCCTATTAATGGGCCATCAACACCTTGCCCCATGAGTCACAGATAACTCCCTCCAGGAGCCATTTCCGGTATAATGGGCCATTAAGGACCCACCTCATGACTCATAGAATGACATCAGCCCATAATCTGGGCATTTGGACAGAACAGGCATCTGCCTTCTACTGGATTCCCAGAGGAGCAGCCTTCTCTCCCACTGGATTCCCAGAGGAAGGACCAGACCCTTCAACATCACCACTGGACCATTGGAGGAAAACTCTGCCCTTCTACAGGATCTCTGCTTTAGCAGAACCATCTGTCACCCCAGGAGCACTACTGGAGCCACCATTCCAACTGGACTGCTACCAACATCCTGACTGACAGAGTGTCAGGTTGTATTCTAACTGTCAGGTTTTGTCTTTTTGTTTAATACTGCATCTTGTTCTAATTTTCCTATTAGGTTGTAGTTTGTTGGTTTTTGTTTTATTTTATTTTGTGTATACATATTAAATAACTGTTATTCCTATCCTCATATCTTTGCCTGAGAGCCCCTTTTAATAATTTGGAGGGAGGGGGTTTACATTTTCTATTCCAAGAGAAGCTCCTGCCTTCCTTGGCAGGCACCTGTCTTTCAAAACCAAGACATAAGCCGACAGACATATACACACACACAAGTCATTATCATGTCTGAGAAACATTGCAGGAAATCAGGTACTAGATAGGTGAAACTCAGCCAAGTCTCCACAACCTGTCCTCAGAGCCAGAGGCTCCCAGCCATCTGTAGTCTACCAGCTTCTTTTTTTGTCACATAATTCATCTTGTCATTAGTGCCTTCTGGCGCTTGTCTGAAAAATATTTTTTCACCCTTGTGCTAAATTCTTGCTGAAAGTGCTTCACTGAGGATGATCTTTCAGTTTAGAGAATGGCACTGAGCTCTCATACAGCACTTAAAAGTGAGCCCTTCAACTCTGGCATGCCAAAACCAGCATTGTGCTGCTAAACTCAATTCACTGAATTTACCAAGGGAGAGAGGCCATGCCAGAGAGAACTTTACACACACTCAAACACACACAGTTTGTGCCATATTATTTTGTCATATTATATACTGGATATGGTAAACAATACCATAATTAAGGCCTTTCTTTAGTATTATAAAAAGGGGAGAAGTGTTCATCTGCTGTTTTTGGTCTATTGTACCAGCCTTAACGTTCTGTTCTATAAACATGTATTCATCCATGCATGCACTATTGTTGAAATATATATTAAAGGAAAAAACAAATCTTTCATACCCATTTAGTTTGTTTAGAGACAGGAACATTAATACCAGCACCCCCTTCCTCCAAGCTTTTTGTTTCTACATTGTATTTGAAGGCTTTTTCATTTAGAATATAAGTTCCTGCAGAAATTAACTGTAATGTCTTCCATATTATAAGAAGAAAAGTGTGGATTTTTTCATCCTTGCTTCTACCTGGAGACAATAGCAACATAAAACTTCAATTTAGGCTTTACTCTGAGAAGGGCCCGGATACCCTATTGCTTGGAAGGCTATTAGATATTTTGTAACATGAGGCCTCCAACATCATATTGGATATTTTAAAGGATAAAATTTGTTCTGCTCACTATTTAAGAAGCTACACCAACATAATATCACATCTAAAAAGTAGCTGAATGACTGTTAGTATTTCTGAAGTCATAATTAAGCTGTAATAAGTCATTCAGACACTGCTATACTTAATATCTTGCATTGGCCAACTATTTTCTAATCATTAACTGAAGTTTGCTGCAAGACCCAATAGCTCCCAGCTGTGTAACAGGTTCCCAGGAATCAGATACAGACAAAAGTAACTCCTTGTTAAGAAATCACTTTGGACATTATCATATAGCTAATATATTGATTATATCTTTTATATTTATCTCTCTATCTAAAATTATATGTGTGTCTAATTCTTACCAAAAAGTTAATGAATTAGAAAGAGAAGCTGAGGTGCACCCCTCACAGGGGGAGTACACCTGCATACTCAGGATAATACAAATGTTATATCAACAGTAGCACATACAAGAAATCACTACTACTTCCATAATTATAACTTTCACAAACTTTCCTGGACTTTAAAAACAAAGAAAATTAAATATAAAACAAATATTCATCTAGTGTTTTCTCTTTCTCTGTCACGTACTAAGGAGAACAAGAATTTTGTGTATCATTTGTAGTTAAATAGTTTAATTTTTTTGTGTTTAAACGAGCTCATTCTTAGAAAAGCAGCTTTTTCTTTCAAGCCTGCAGCATGAAGGAACATATTATGCAAGCATGCCATGAAATGACTTTATCATCTAAGGCTATTCATGTTAGAACAAATAAAATATTGCTGTTGTCTTCAGTGAAAACTCAGCTGACCCTTTGCTAGCCTAGCATCTATTATGTAGCTCCCAATTATGTTTCTGTAGACTTGATTAGGCTTTTTATGTCAAATAATAGGGATAAAAAACTTAGCTTTCACATGTGAAAATCCTTCATTAATCAACTCTATTTTTTAATAATTCATTTGCTACTTACATAAGCATTTACAGGCTAAAAAGCAATGTTTTGGTTGATGGTGTTATTTCACCCTTTGTGGAGAACCATTCCCCTGAGTCATGCAGTATTAATTCTGATATGCATGAATGCAACAATATAAAAAAATGATGTAACAAGAAAAATAATTAGTACTTTATGCCCCATTTGAATTGTCGGAGTGTAAAAATGTAACCAGGGAATGGAAAAAAAACCCAAAACCTCAATGAGGCAATTGTAACAAACAACAGTGAGCCAAAGTCACTGTTCTTATTTTCAGTATTGGTTTCTATTACTCAAGCAGTACTAAAAAAAAGAGACTTACTAGTGTAAATTAATTAATTAATTAAAATATATATAAAGCTATTTGTAATAGAGAAAAATATATGTATTTAGAGAAGACTGAAAAAATAGACAATATGTATACTAGGTTACATAAGAAGGCTGATTCTTCCAGAAGAAATTGATGGAAACGAAGAAGAGTGTCCAGCACAGTATAATAGATGTGATTAATCTGTAGACATAAGAGACTGGAAAGAAACAGTCATTGCAATATTCAGGAAATTTAAAGGAAGCATTTGAAAGCAACTAAATGGCAATAGTCTGCCAAATCATCTTTAGGTGTAAAAAAAATGTATGTAAGTAGGAGTGTGGATATATTAGCAGGAAGGAACGTGAAACATGTATTTGCATTAAATTAGGAGCCAATTATTAACTAAACCAAGACCCATGTTTGGAAAAACATAATCCTTGCACAATAGAAAAGGAGGTAGTCTTGACAGGAAGATATTGGATGTTTTAGGTGACACGATTATGAATGTTCTGAAGAAAAACTGAATGATCACAATTGCAGAATCAATATTCAATATTCAGTTGACAGTTAAAAGGTAACTTCCAGGCATGCCAAGAAATGTGGAAAATGAAATCTAAAATGGCAAATATTCCTATTCCTCTTCCCTCTTTTCTTACATATTACCCTCTACAGTATTTTCATCCATTAGACAAATGTTAGCAGATGGATAAGTGTTAATATTTTCACACTGGGAACTCTGATCTCTGAAATGTGGAGGGACACCATGAGCCAGCAGACTGAGGGAAGGGATTCTGCACCTCTGCTCTGCTCTGGTGAGACTCCACAGGAATTGCAGCATCTAGTCCTGCCCGGTGCAATAAAGACACGGACTTACCTGTTAGAGCCCAGAGCAGGGCCACAGAAACAGTCAGAGGGTTGGAACACTTCTATGAAAAAAGGGCTGAGAGAGCTGGAGATGCTCAGCCTGGAGAAGAAAAACCTCTGGAGCCTTCTAGCAGCCTTCTAGTATTTAAATGAGGCTTATTAGAAAGATGGAGACAGATTTTTTTAGCAGCGCTTCCAGGAACAGGACAAGGGGTAATGTTTTTAGACTAAAGGAGGCTAGCCTCACACTAGATATAATGAAAAAATATTTTACAGTGATGGTGCTGAAGCACTAGCAGAGGTTGCTCAGAGAGAATGCAAATGCCCCTTCCCTGGAAATCTTCAAAATCAGTTTAGATGGGGCTCTGAGCAACCAGATCTAATTGAAGATATCCCATGCCATTGGGAAGAGAACTTGTTCTAGATGACCTTTAAAGGTCCCTTCCATTCCAAACCATTCTATGATTTTATGACAGAGTGCCAGGAAAGTGAGTGATAACCTTTATTCCAGTCCAAGCAACTGTTCTTAATATTCTGCCTATGACTGGTATTATAGACATGGGTATAATAATGTTAACAGCCAAAATCCTCCTATTAATTTTTTTATTGACTACACTGTCTTCTATGTGGGGCTTTTAGTGGATAATATTTTAACTTTCTTATTTTGGTGTGGTTTTATTCTTTTATTTTTGGTCTTTTTTTTACTTAATTTTTTTCTCTATCTTGTTTACAAGGCAAGGAATACTCTGATTATATCTGAATAGTAGTTATAGTTCTACCTTTAAGTAGAAAACTGAATTAAGCATTGTCTAATTTCAAAGCTATTTATATTTTTTGTGACCTGTCATGTGTAAGTTTACAGGTGAAAAAATTGACATGCTACAGCCTGGATCATGTAAAGTTTTCATGCAATCACGTTGTCTCACACTATATTTTACTGGTAAATGAAACTGGTTTTGCACAATGATTACTCTCTCTGAGTGATTTCAGCTAGAAATATAGGTACTGTGTTGACACAACTCCACTGAAGCATGCAATGATTTGAGACATTTGAAGGCGCAGTGGGGAGACTGCATTTGAATTCACTTGAAGTACAGTCCAATGTGGTCTTCAGGCTGATGAATATGGACAGTACATAGGCCACAGGACACAGTATGTTTGCATATTTTACTGCCTTCTGAATCCTGACTATATATAATTCATTCATTACTGAGTTGCAAAAGACCTGTTTATATTCAAATATTAAGAGCAATTATATAAAACCTCAACAACCAGAGAATTATATTGACATCCACTTCATTGCGTCACTGCTATAACACTGTTTTAAATACAATCTGAATGAAATTTTATTTACACTATCAATGGCTCTTTCATTCCAGCATGACTTAGTATTGCTGATACATCTTCATATTGTATTGAAATTACCATTTTAGAAGCTGGATAAATAGATGCAACCACCTCTACTAGACTGTAAGGGGAATGATTGCAATTAGCTTCACATTTGTACTACAACAAAAACTGTGCGTTTCTAAAATTCATGGGAGGCTTTATTTAACAGGAAGATAGAAGCAATGACTGCTCATGCCTTGTTTATGTTCTCAATAGAAAACAGTCAATTTATTTGGCCTTTTAGGGAACATGAAGCAGTCAAGAATACACAGGCAGGGAAATGCAAGAAGAGCTCTTTTCATTTGCCTCCTCTTCCCCCAGTAGCTGGCTGAACCAGTAATCTCAAGTAAGTCAGCATGGCTCAGGTCTGTGCTAATACGTGACCTAACAGCCTAACCATGAGGCTGAGCTGTATTCCAGGGTAAATTTCTCTCCTGTGGAAAATCCTGCTTTTCAATTAAGAGGCTTTAGTGTTCATTGGAGCAAGAACTAGAGCCTACACCAGAATCAACCTTTTGTTTCTTCCCTATCCTTTCTCTTTGTCCCGGTGACTATTTCATTATTTTCTGCTAAGGTAATTAATTGAATATCTTCAGCTGGAGAAATTCAGAGCAAGAGAGCTATGTCCCTGACTATCTGGTAACATTGCAATTAGGGCACTCTGCTGAGATGGAAAATACGTTCATCCAAATGCAATCAGATATGGAAGAGACATTAACTGAGTCCCAGCTGAGCACCCTGTCAGCTCTGCAGCTGTGCTCTATGACAGGAGTGGACATTTTGTGGGGGTTTTTTTAACAAAGGTTTCAGATTGCTTTGAGTTCCTCTGCAAGGTCCTACCCTGGAGGTCTAATCTCTGAATCCCACTGTCACTGAGATGCATCAGAGAAAAAGGGCAGCTTTACTGTAGGCATTTCTGTCATCCTGAGAAGCAGAAATCTGGGCATTTCAGAGCTTTGCTGGGTGTTTTGATGCTATAAATTCTGGTGACTTCATCCAGGGTGTGCCAATGCACCTTGCTGAGCTAGAGGAGGAGCTGCAGCAATATTCTCTCTCACAGGATGCTGCAATGTGCTGGGCATCATACTCCTCCTCATATAAAGCTGCAACTCAGTGCTCTGTCTGAGAATCCAAGGTTTACCACATAGCATACCACTATAGACAGCCATTTTCTATTTCATTCGACAAGTTACAGAGCTGTGTGGCCAAGTTCAATGGGTAATCTTACTCTTTGCGTTAGATTTGCCATTACTTGTCTGTTTTGGGGAAACAATTCATTCTGTGTCTCAATAGGACCCCAGGCAGAGATGTATATGAGAGATCTGTAATTCAGAAAAAAATATGCTGCCAGAAAATTCAAAACAATGCCAGCTCAGTCTGTATCAAACAGACTTATCAAGTAGCTTATTACTTTTTAAAAGGGAAAGAAAGGAAAGTTAGGTCAGAAGCTATGATACCTAGTCAGAACAATCAGCAGATTCACTGTAAAATGCATATGTGAAAAGCATAAGTGAATCATGGCCTGGGGAGCAGAAACTGATTAAGCTTGTATAAGTCTGTTTAATGCACTGGTGACCTGATAGTTTGTAGATCCTCCATTTCCCTTGATGTCTAGAAGCTTTGTATTTTAAAAACTCTGAATAAAATACAATAAAACCTTTCTGGAAAAGACCAGCTCATAAGATTGCTTTTTCAGTTTCTCCCTTAAGTACTCTTTCCACGTCAGTGTGCTTTCAGGCTTGTCAGTACATGACTATCTGAAGGGCTCCTGCAATGCTGAAACTGACAAACATACATCTCCATAACTAAACCTCACTGCTAGCCAGAATATATCATTCCTTTTCCTGTCTATCATTTTTGTGCCCTGTGCCTTAGAAAACCACACCTTGCTGCCTGCACCAAGGGGCTTCCAAGAAGCTTCTTGTGAACTCATATAATTCAGATGAAATGGGAACGAGCCTATAGTTAACCACTGAGATTGTACACTGAGATTATATTATAACTACTGAGATTATAAATATATAAATATATAAATATATATATTTATATACAATAAATTATAATTTTCAATAAATTTTGTTTCAGATATTTTTCTGTAGATATTTTCAACTAGACTTGGACAGTATCTGGCTATATAATGGAGCCCTGTATCAACATAAGAAGTAAATAAGAGGCAGATTGGTCAGCTGTGAAGCTTTTATAATTTGTCTTTCATACCCTACAAGAGTGCATTTTTCTTGGAGGCTATAAAAGCCACCACCAAAAGGAAATCTGTTCAATGTTTTCAGAAACCTGTCAGGTCTGCTGAAAGTTTTTTATTTCTCTACTTTAGTCGTCTTATCTTTAACTCCTCTTTGTGTTTTATCTTTACCATAAATTTACAGAAAGAAGACCAGAATCTTCCACAGGAGAACTTTCTATACTTTTCATTTAATTTAGTCTAATATTATTGGCTTAGAGATGAAATTTTTTAACTTTGCAGACAAACAATGCCCCCAAACTTTTCTGAGCCTAAATTGCCCACAGAATCCTGTCCCAGATCTGAGATTGTAATTGCATAAGTCTGTGTTTCACAAAATATCCAATTTTACACTGTGATGAAGAACACTAAATACTACTTGAAGATCATGGAAATCAAGGTAGAGTCAAAGGCAAAAATACTGTTTTGAAAGTTTTTCAATCCTAGATACTACCAGACAAGATCAAAAAAAAATTGATCACAAAGAACATAATCTTCTATACAATTCCTAAATGTTCTTAGGTAGGTATTACATATTTGCATTTGAACTTCCTTCAATATCTATAAATGCACACAGTTGCCATCATCTTTTAAGTTTGAGAATTCAATATATTAGAACTCTTTGAAAGATGTAAATCCCAAGCTTTATTAATGGGATAAACAACACATGTGTAGGCTCATGCTGCTGTATATGCTACTGAACATTTAGACATGACAATATTGAAAATAAGAATAATTTTTGTTTTTTTTTTCTTTCTGTAAGGTTCTAATAATTATAATCTCTTTTGTCTCTGCTTTCCTAAGGACTGTATCCCTAAACATGAACATACCAAAATTAATATACACTAGAACTGGCAATTTGATTAGTTAATATTAGCACAGGAGAAAGTGCATTAATACAGTAGTTAATAGCCTTTAGGGAAAAGTACTAGACCATTAACCTCTTCAATAATTCACTCTAATCTACTCTGCACTTATCAATAGCTAGGAATAATTGTCCCATGTTAACAGGTCACACTGAAAGTCATGTCTTTGATTGAGGAAAGCTTTCCTACCAGTTCAATTCTTAATCATTTTTTCATGCATTTCATTAATTTTAATTTCCCATGTTTTTCAGAGGTGTTTCAAAATCAACATGAACACATTTAAATTCAAAGTAGTCCCTAGACAGTTTCACAGAGCTGACCCACGCTTAATGCATGAGGTGTCAGTTGGATAAAGAACCTGAAGTGTTTCAATTTGTTGTTTTAATTCTTTAGTCAGGCCAATGTTATATACATTATATTACTCTAGTAAATCTTCTGATAATCTCTTATAATACATGTCTCATTCACAGAGAAAATCTTTTCTATTGTTTTCATTTTTTCAGGAAGAACAATTTATGCTCAGGATTAAAAAGATGCAAGTTAAAAAAGGGAAATAATTCTTCTGTGAAAGTTGAATTCCAGTACCATCTTCTCTTGAAGTGCTTTGAGACTGGAGAAGTTAAGCAGTGCTGGCAATTAAAATCTATCCTGAAAGTGACTATGTCAACACCATGAATAAAGCAGAGTGCTGAAGCAATGGGTAGAAGCAAGTGCAGGCCCTAAAGAAATAGGTAACGGAATCTTCTGTGGCATTGCACTTGTATGATTGAGCCACAGACCTGATTTATATTTCTGAATAGAAGAAACAAGTTATATCTGCTCATTATAAAATAATAATCTTTCTAGTGTGATATTATAGCTCTGTGTGTCTCTTGTGAGAGGGAATTGTGACCACACTAGGAACTGGTTTATGATTGCCTTCCTTTAGGATGACTGCTTAAAGTTCCTAATTACTTTCAAAAATTGATTTAGGACAGACTTCTTATTAAGAAGCATCAAGCACAATTCTACAACAGAAATTAACCATTAACAGTAGAATCCTTTTTAATACCTGCTCATACTGAGAAAAAATAAATTGACAGTGTTTTCAGTCAGAAATATTTCCTTCTGTCCATGGCTCTAAAGTACTTTATCAGAAAATCCCTCTGACATATGACGTACAGAAGAAAAAGCCCTATTCCACAGTCCAGTCTAGCTTGAAAAAGATGATTCTCTGGGCAGTTATGCCCGAGATATAGCAGCCCTATGTGTAGGCTTCCTGTCCAGAGCCACACAAAATGGGTTGGAGGTCACTCCTGCCATCCTTCCACCCAGTGACCTTTTGTATCTCACATCCCTTAACAGAGAATTCTTTGTAACAGCTGAGGACATTCTTGCTAACTATTCAAAGCTAAAAAAGTCCCTTTATGGCTAAGTCCTAAATGTGAGCCTCAGAACAAGTCCACATTAGTATATAAACTCCTAGGCATTATTTACAAATCAGTTACAATGAAATAGAGTTGGTAGTCACTAGACCATTAAATACTTTGGAATATTTGCAATATTTGTGATTATTTTGCTGCAGTTGCTTTTGTTTCCTCGTTCTCTGAAAATTGAACAACAAGGTTGAAAAAAATTCGTTTAGTGTCTGAAAAATACTCCATTTTATGATTCACTTACCATTTCTGCAGACCTGAAATCCCAGAGGGCTTTACAAAATATTATTTCCATTAACTCAGACACACAGAGGCAAAATGTAAACTTTTTATGTATATTTAAAATGATACCAATATACTAAAAAAACCCAAAAACCCCAAGAGAATTACTGTGATGGAGAGAGCTTTCTGTATCTGCGTGGGTTTTTTTCCAATTCTTTAATGTCACGGAGCGTGTCACTGCTAGATCTATTGATATGCATTTGAATACTTCAGGAGGAACACTATATGTTGGCTCAGTTTCAAAGGTTTTCCTGAATAGATGCATTCCCCATCCCCTGCTTTGGGAAAAGTATTAAACTGAGTAAAATATAAATTATCTTGTGTTTTTTCATATAAATACCATCCTAATCCACCTAAAGAAAAAAGAAAAATAATCAGTCCCATTATTTCAATGAAAACTTCATGTTGGAATGACAGAGAATAGACAAAATACACTTATAACAAAGCAGAAATACAAAGCAAATAAACAAAACAATAAAGAAGTGAAATACTAAATAAGGCATATAGAAGACAAATGGAGATGAAACTAGTTTGGTTGATTCCTGATGTGCTGTCCTGAAAACTGAAAGAAATAGGATAATGAAGAGAGAACTGTGGTAATCTCAGAGGTAATTTCTTGAAAAGAGGCAAATATCTGAAAGACGATATTTCCTAAAAATGCAGCATGAACCAACTGATACCTTAAAAATAGATGTGTCAATCACTGTCAGAAGAGAACAGGGTTTAAGAATACAATTCCTTAACAAACCATACCAAAGGAAAACCAAAGAAGGACACAAGAGAGAGGCTACTTCCAAACTAGAATATCTGTCTGGGAGATCACAAAATTAGAAAATAGAAATGGAAGGCACCTCAAAATGCTGTCTAAGCCATTTCTCCATCAAAAGATATGATCCACTAAATCAAAATTGTTCCTGAGAGATAGGTTTTTAATCTCCTCTTAAAAGTGTCCAAGAAACCTAAGGTGTCAGAAAAGCTGTCTTGAAAAATAAAGAGACAAAAATCCTATGCCATTTACAGCACAGTCTGCTTAATAATATCCCAATCAATTACAAAACCTATTACCAGAGTTAAGGCTTAAATTTGAGAAGGACTAAGGGAAACATATCAATGTGCTTTTCACAATAAATTTTTGTAGCCTAATTTATTTTCATTTTTTTCTTTAATCCATTTATGTCAAGAAAAATTAAATTGCAAGCACATACATTTTTTTCTTAGAAGCAGCACAGCAGAAATAATGTTTCTAATAAAGATATTAGCAAAGATGTTTTTATTTTTTGTTCATATAGTTTTACAATTTTTGTAAAATATATTGGCACACTGGAATTTCACTCAAAGATGATTATCTTTAGTATAAAACCACTTAAATGCTACTAATTTATCTGGGATGTTATCGACATGCCAGACACTCTTTTCCTATTTTTGCAATGTTATTTATCCTTCTTAAGCTGGTTTTATTATCAAAAAAGGGGTATTTGTATATCACTATTATTATCTCAAGATTATATTTCTTTATGTTTATTTACAGTCCGTCAAGATATTTTACGATTCCAAAGCTGTATTTTGATATAAAAATGGCAATTTTGCATAATAAGCAAACCAGATTACTTGATATATAAGATATTCCTTGAGCTAGTTAAATTGTGGGTTCAGCTTAAAAGTGTCCTTCTTTCTGTCCTGTGCTGTGAGATTTACCATGTCACTTTCTAGGACTCAAATTTTTTTTTTTTTTTCTAAACAAACCTACAAATCTGAAGGTGCCACAGTTTGAGTATTACCTGACTGAAGCACAAGGAAAGAGTTACTATTTTCCATAGAAATGATGAATTTTCCCAATTTAACCCAAATGTTTGCAATTTGCTGATGCCACTCTGCTTTATCATTACAGGAATTTTAGAACAGAACTTATTCTTGTTAAACAAATACTGGAACATTTGGTTGTTTGTTTTTAGAAGTAGGCACCAAACAGCCAATTCTTTGCCCCCATCTTCAAATCATGAATTTTTGGAGAAATTTAGAACTTTCTTGAATTCAACAGGGGACAGGCTAAGAATGACTGCATTTTATATGAGTAAAGAATTTCGCAGAATGCATAAACTAAATTATGGCTTTTGAAAATGAAAAAGTCAAGTAATAAAACAATGGAATCTGAAATAGAGAAAAATAGAAAGCAATTTATGAGAAAAGGACAGAGATATAATAAATAAAAGCAGCTGGATGGCTGGTGGCTAGAAGACAAATGAAGAAAACCCAGAAACTGAAAGAAGCAATAGATAAAATACTGGAAATCCACAAGAAAATGATTAGGCACTACAGATTAAAAGGTGGATGTACCTGGGGAAAGCTGAAAAAACTCCACAATTATCTGCTGTACACATTTCAAAATCTTTCCTGGAGGAAGGTATCGGGTTAGTTTCAAGATCTATATTTATTGATATAATTGAAATAGCAACGCCTAAGGGAAGAACTGCCCTGCTGATGTGCAGGTTGCTTGTTGATGCCTTGCAGTTGTTCCTCCCAAAATCTAATGCTGGGGAATAGGCTCTGCAAAGTGCTCCTAACATGGAAGTTCAGCAGAAAACCCTGCATTCCATCTTTTCTTTATTTATTTAATTCTTCCAATCTGCAAATATTAATGTTACAAAATGCCTCCTTCATCATTTCACTACTGAGACAAGTAATAAAGTTTCACCTTTCTGCTGATTGGATCAATGCTGCAGATCAGCTGTTGAGAAAACAGGCTTCATGGAAGGAGAAGGAATTGGTCTCTGTGACATCTGAAGCTTTTTCCCTTGTTCTGTTAGTGCAATACTAATGTTAGGATGAGAACACTGAAGGCCCTAAGGACAACATGGAGATTATGGGAAGGATAAATCCACCTCACAGATCCTCTTCCCAGGGCACAGAGCAGCCATCTGGACAGTTGCTGTCCTACTCTTTATTCAGAGAGGCTATATGCGCCTTGGGCTCTGAATAACCATGAGGGTTTACTGATTACGGAACATTTTCTGATATTAAATACTGTACTTAGAGTGGCATAGCAATTAATAACAAACACAAATGAGAATATGGATTCTCACGGGCATGGGAAGCCATGGTTTTCAAATCACTTGCTGATTTTGCAATAGCTGACTTGAAGGTCCAGCTGTGATATGCAGCTATAGAGCATTAGAGCTATTTGAAAGCTATTTGAACACACTGAACGTGAAAAGTAAATGCTAATGAGCTATTTATCTCATCAATACGTTTTGTTGTCCTTTATACTGACAGCCCTCACTAGGATTGCTATGGTATGTCTTTCAGAATAGTAAATATGGTTTCATTTGCTATGTGGGTCAGAGACAAAGAGCCCCATAAATTCAATGGCTTGTACTTGACACAGAAGGGTGGTTAAACATTGTGGTATCTCCTTTGCAGTGTGAGAGATAAAATGATACAATTTTATTAGGGAAATAATTTAAACTGGTAGAAAGAATCATCTCCAGTTTCAAAATTGATTACTCTCAATTTTCTGAAACAATGCATTACTATAGGAACTAAAAAGAAACTTGACCAAATTGCCTTATCTTTCAAATAACCACAGGAAGCACAACACGGTGATGGCTGGAATGATCAAATATAACATATATATAGGAAAAAAAATGTTTTGAGTGGCTATTTTAAGTAGCTTTGGGTGATTGGTTTGGTTAGAGACGATTATTTAAGCAACCTTTGACAGCTGGCTGAACACAGTAGCATAGTTACTGACTTCTCCAGGAAATCTTGGCATTTGAGTCAGAGAGTATAGCCGTGGGCGATGAGGTATAACAAAGAAAAGCTTTATCTTCTTTCCCCACACGTCTTTCCTCACTTTTGTAAGTAGGCTGATTTTGGTGAATGATCTCTGTTCACAACACTGCAGTGAGGGGTGAATCTAATGTGCACTTTGAATTACAGAAGATATTGCATGCTCCCCAGAAAGGTACTGCCTTTACTTTTAAGTTGATGGAAAATGATCATCAGTGAGAGCTCAGAACAACTTCATTTTAGCATTACCTAAATAATGAAAAATTGTCATTCTTTACTCAATGGTATGATGTTCCTGTAAATTTCTAAGGAAATGAGAATAAAAGCATCATTGGTAATCATTGAGTTTATGACAGCATTTGAAATATCAGTGACAAGTCCTTTATCTCTACAAAAAGCTGTTAAAATGTTCCCTCAATGTATATTTGGATATTTGAAAAAAGTGGGCGTAGTTATTCTTTACCATTATTTGAAATGTATTGTTCAGTACATACAATTTTCATCTTATATCTTTGGAAATAGAGTGAAATCTTACATAATCTTCCTTCTGCTATTTTTCATTTTGCTGAAAGAGATATGCTTTCAGTTTTTATGGCTAAACTGGGAAATCAAACCAATATTTTCCTTCATATACTAATCTTATATTTATTTTTGGTATTAATAATGTGTATATTATACATATTTTATTTTGGTATCATATTTTAAAATTGAGGTACTATAATTTTAACAAGTTAAAAATTTAATAATGAAGTAATACTAATCAGATCTTTTTAAAAGCATTGTTAATGCAGAAGTATCAGTTCTCTTTATAGAATTTGAAGTTTTCCACAGCTTTGTTCTGGACAGTTGTGAGCTTTCATTCTGAACCTTCAACCTTCAAGCTGGACACCTACTAGCAGCATAGATAACACAGAAGCTTTCCATAGACTGATTTTGGCTGTAACGGAGTTCTTTCTTTTCATGGCAGCCTGTATGGGCTGTGTTTTGAATTTGTGACTAAAGTAGGGTTGATAACAAATCAATTTTTGGGCTATTGATGAGCAGTGCTTGCACAGCATCAAGGCCTTTTATTTTTCCTTCTCTATCTCCCTCAAAGTTTGTAGGCTGGGAGTGGGTAAGAAGCTGGCAGTGGACACAGTCAGGAGAGCTGAGCCAAGTTGGCCAAGGGGATGTGCCACTCCATATGACATTATGCTCATCTATAAAAAGAAAAGCAGGAGGAAGTGGGATCATTTGTGGTAATGGCTTTCATTTTCCCAAGTAAACCTTCCACATGCTGGATTTTTCCTGAATTACCTGGACATCTGCCTGCCAAAGACAAGAAAAATCGTTCATTTGCTTTGTTTGTGCACACATTTTACTTCACTTATTAAGCTGACTTTGTCTCAACCCATGAGTTTTTCTGATTCTTGCCCTTCCAAAACTTTACTCTGGTCAGCTGGGAGGGGAGTGGGTAGCTGGGTGGGGTCTTATGACCAGTGCCAATGTCACAAATGCCATTAGTCTGATAACGTGGGAAAATAGAAAAACAAGGCTACCCATTTGGTCAGTCAGATCTTCAGAGAAGTGAGATCAGTTGGGGATGCCAAAAGAAGTTGATAAGGCTGTATTAGGGCTACATATAGAGAAAAAGGGAGATTAAAGGGTCTTTTTTTCTGTTTGTTTCTGATGTTGGTGATTGGTATTCGGTAATAAAAGCATGGTGGAGGCTAGTGCTCAGGACGATTGTGTTGGTACCTTAGGCAAGCCGGGGTTTGATGATGAGACACTGGAAGAGAACAGCCACTTTTTAGAAGCCTTCTTGTGAATCCCTCAGGATCAACATCACCAGAAACAGAGAATACAGCAAGAAAGAGGCAACAGGTCTGCGTGACATTCACTGTAAAAAGAACTAGTTCCCATCTTCTTTAGAAGAGGTAAAACAAGCACTGTCAACAGAGGTAGGTATTTACTGGGCTAATAATAACCTTGCTCTAGATAAATTTAGTTTATCCCATTTATGAAAATGATTTGTTCTTTAATTCCTTTCCCTCAATACTGAGAAATGATTTGTCAGAAGGAAGGTATCCAAATGGACTAGTGTTTCCAGGTAGATTTTGTTTGTGTGGGCTTGTGTTTTGGTTCTGTCTTTATTACAGCTATCCTGCTTTGCAGAGACGCATATTGAAAACAGGGAGAAGGAAATATAATGATGAAAAAAGTAAACTATTACCCAAAGATCAAACAAAGGTAATGCCCTAAACCATGAAAAAGTCAAGAGTACTGTTTCTCTGAGTGAGGCAAATTGAGACCTGAATAAGTCTTGCATAAAGCACAGACAAAAAAAAATATCTGAACCAAGCTATGGACTGCTTCACCACAGTCATTCTCATTTTTAAAATAGGGTAAAGTCCCAAAAGCTTGGGTTTCATTCATACAAGTTTTGATAGTACTAGTATTTTTTCCAAAGTATTTTTATCTTATGAATTAATGTAATTTTAGATGTATTTTTAGAGCAATTTGCAATATTCAAAGGGGCAATGATTAACATTTCCAGCAAGATGTTAGGGAGGAACTCAGGGAAAAGAATGAAAAGAATTCCAGCATTAGAGGTGTGTAAGACAGTGTCTTGCAGGGTGATATGCATTAAATTTACTAGGTTTCAGTTAAACCTTTGTGGATATTATTTCTGGTTTTTCTTTTTTATTCTATTTCCCTGGTGATACATTTTACAATAGGCAGACATGCATACTCACAGTGCATTGGAATGAGATTTTAGCCTGCCTTCCACAATACATACTCTCCTTTATTTTTCGGTCAGTATGCATAATTTTTAATTTTTATAAAGTCTAGGAAAATTATCAGTAGATCCAAGTGTGGCTTGGTATTCAATAAATTTAAATCTTATGAAAATCCAGACCTGCACTGGTCTGAGTGTAATTTCTGTATACAGAGAGCATTCTTTACCAGATATACAGCAAAGATCTAGTTTGTCTAATTCAGTTGCTTCATGCATAGATCATAGGGGATTTGCTCTGGAACACTCGTAAGTACCCAATTTAAGGTCTCCCTATGCAGTTCAATGGATCTGAAGCCATCATGGCCTTACTGGGCAGACATGAGCACTTTCTTTGTAGTCAGAAAACTCTTAAAATACAGTCCAACATAGTGCACATTGCCTTTCATTGAAACCTCCTTTACCAGAAAGATAAAGGAATCCTCTTGCTCATCAATGTCCAGCAAGATACCAATGGTCCCCTGGAAGGACCTACTGCCTCATTTCCTCCATATAGTGCCTTGTTTGTCTTTAGTCCTTATAGAATTTTGACTCACTGAGTTAAATCTGTTTTTCTGATCTATGAAGAATGCTGTGAATTCTATTCCTATCCTCCAAAGTGCTTCCCAACATTCACATCAGATTTTATATTGAAACACTTTATTCCACAATGAAAAGCATTAGTGGAGCTATTGACCACTGTCTTGTCCACTACAGACCACTGCAAAACTCCCCTAACGTAGCCTAAGGGTAAGTTATGAATCAGGAAAGTCACTGTCAAAAATTAGTGATTAGTCCTAATGAACTCCATGGTTATTTGACAGTATGTCACCTTGTTATTCCTTTCGATCATATTCTCATCTTTCAAAATTGATTCTGCAGTTTTGCTTATAATAACTCTCTAATCCAAGTAACTTCACAGAAATAAAATATTTTCAATTAATTTTTTCATTGAGTATTTTTTTTCTGGAAATTGAAACTGGATATGTTAATTGTTTCAGTGTTTTTAAGATTAGAAGTGACCCAAACTATCAGACTTTTGTCTTAAGGACATTCTATATCTTTGGTTTGACTACATTAATTTTCATTGGTTTGAGACAGACAGACAGACAGACAGACAGACAGACAGGGTAAGTTTGTTTCCATGTACTTGAAACTGTAACCTACTGAATTTCTCTGGTAGAAACAGCCTTCACTGACACACGTCTAGCCTGTTACCTGGCAACCTTGACACATTGGGTATTAGCTGCCATTGAGTCACTTTTTCACCATAAAAATAAAGCAAAAAAAAAGC
>VXBU01004541.1:210987-234959 GCA_013400315.1 Bombycilla garrulus | reverse complement strand
TGATCAGAGTACTCCATCTGACTATTGGTATTTATTTTTACACAATATTTATACAAATTCCATTGTGAGGAGATAAAAGCCAATAGATTCTAAATTATTTTTAAATAAAATTTGTGATTTATCTTATTTTGATTATATTTTTGGACTGAAATTTCTTTTTAAAAGACTTGGAAGAGGAAAATATTTTACCCTTACAAATGTTGCTTCCTAAGGAAACCTTAACCAATTTCAATATGAATCAAAATAATTTTTAAATCCCTTGTTTGCCATAACATTTTGTTTGACCAGACAAATATGATATTCTTTGCACATACCTTTTTTTATTCACAGCAGAATAAAATTAATCCATGTTCTTCCAAAGCACACCATCTGTTGAAGTTTTACACTAACATGATATAAATAGTTTACTGCAATACCTGGTTTTATTGGAAAGATTTATCTCCCCCCTAGGCAAACTAATTCATGAAAGAGCTAGGATATACTTTCTGGCAAAAAATGGCCAAAGTAATCTTTTGAACTGAAGAGCTTTCAGGTTCATGTTCTAGATCTCTGGATATTTTAAACTGATTCACACCTTTTTTGGTGTTCAAAAACTAAAATAGTCCTCTTCCTTCCATCTTTCAAAGACTTACTTGTATTAGAGTCCCTGAAAGAGATAATATGTTGCATATTTTTATTCTCTTCTCATCTAGTCATTTTCAAAACAATTTTTTTAAAGTCAGGAATATGACAAGTAAAGAAGAAATTACTCTGTTTTGGATATGATCCAACTGTAAAGTAAGTATTTTTCAGTTTATATTAAATGGACCAGCTACTATAACATGCAATTAATTAAACAGTTCCATGAAAGCAACCGGTGAAGGATGACAAGGGAGTCAAGTTGTTGGGACAGATAGGTTTTGGTATAAAGCTTTGACATTATCTGTTGCTAAAAATCAATTTTTACATAGCAATTAGTGTGGAAATTCAAATAGCAAACTCTTTAGAAAACTAGTTAACTGAAACACTCACCATAGAAAACCTTGTTGCTTCCTTCTTCAAAGGAGTGGTTTAGGACTACAATAGGCTGACCTGCAGAAAGAGAGCGTAGGGAGCTTACAAAAATGATCTTCAGCAGAATAAGATTTTTGGCATGAAGAGGATGGATTGAGATAAAGAAATCTTTTCAACTCTGTGATGATCACACTTGCCAGATTCAGAAAGAGACTCATAAAATTTCTAGCCAATAGGAGCCAGGTTAAGAATAGAAAAAAGACGTCTGTTTTTTAACAGAATTTTGCTACAGCATGCTATGGATTTAACGAGTTTGGAGGGTCTCAGGGAAGCACAGAAAAGACTGAAAGGATAAACCATGGGTTGCTAAACAGACCTACCAGACTCGAGCTGAGGAATCCTTTCACATGAAAATAGTTAGATCTTCAGAGGGCATGATTATAGAAGTCTGTCCCATTCCTAGTCTTCATGTCTAGAGATTTGCTTTGGTTCACTGCTGGAAAAGTAATATCAGGTTAGATTGGGTCTAGGTCTCAGCCAGTGAAACCATTCATATATTCTTGAAGCCTACCAAAACTACTGACTTTGAAGGACTATGGATCATGTGGATCAAATGCTGCAGTGGCAAAAGGAAATACAAATCCTGCAATCAGTGGACATCCTTCAGTTTGTGCTCAGTTATTCACCAAAGTACTCTCATCAAACTCTTTATTAAGGAGCAGAACTTCTCTTAAATAAATAGAGTTTTCTGTAAGGATTCTGTAAGTTATGTGATAAGGACTGTGAAGTGGACCCAGTTTTTTCATTGGAATACGAACGATGACTAGACCTACCAGAAATCAGAACCTTCATCTCTTCTGGGATATTTCTCAGCATGCAATCAGTTTGCTCTGGTATATTTGCCAATTATCTCAAGAATTACCTGGTTTCACGTAATTTTCTGTTGTACCTGACAAAACTTATCACAGCTAAAAGCCAGGCCAGCATCTCACTGCTTATAGAATAAAAGATAATCATAAAAGTGAAGGAGCAGTCTCTGGGTTATGAAAATCTCCAGACTTCTACTATGCCTGCAGTGAACTGAATGAAAGACAAATTTTGTTTTCCAAAGACTTATCCTTCCTGCTTGGTCCTACCAATTCATGAAAGCCCATTGGCAGCTCGGATAATATCACTTAAACCCTAAGATTGGTTTCATACTTAAAGATGTACTGAAGTGCTTTTCTGGACCCAGGCCAGATGCTCAGCATCTTCCAGGATCAAGTTCATATTTATGAGTGCTTTGTAAGTGAGGAAAATCATAAAACTGAATGGCTTTGTTCCCATAAAAAGGGAAATATAAAGCCCTCAATGTAAAGTAACCATGTGCTAAGTACTCATAGAACATTTTTTCCTTTGTTAATTAAGCAAAAATTTCATTGGGTGGGGCATTTCCTGGCAGCTGATGTTGAGGCGAGAGCTGTGAGTTTTAATTGCCACTTAAATCTAGGGCATTTCATTGAACAAACAGGTGGAGCATATCCACTTTGAATGTACGCAAACAGCTTGCCTTATCATAGAGAGGAGAATGAATTTTCTGATTGATTAGTTCCTTTTTATTCCAAGCAGGTTGTGGCCAATTGCAGTAACTGCAGATTTTCTGCATTGAATGTTAACACAGTTTGCATAGAAAACTAATTCGAGGAGAACACTTAGAGTTTTAAAATCTCTACTAACGTGGAAGAAAAAATAACCAAGTAAGCATGTTTCATTTATAACTCCTGGAAATGCAAATTATTAATTGAATTACATGGCTGAAAAGGAAAATAATATTTTTAAATATGACAATTCTCACTAGTTTTGAACAAGCCGCTATTTCTAGGCTGCCACTTTGTAGAATATAAGATTTAGCTAGGAATAAGATATTAAAGTACATTAAATCATTTACCAAGCTACATTCTGTGATCTGAAAACAGCTCAGTGGTTGAAAAGTGTTCCATTTTATTCTAATAATAAGTGGTTAGCATTTAAGAAAGATTTCTTTCCTCCGAATCAGCTGCCGAGACAAAGGTAACTCATATAAACACCTCTCAGAGACAACACATTTATTCATTGTATTTTCGGAGGTTTAGATGAAGTGTTTGTAGATGGTATGTAACCTATCTCCTCTATTTAGATGCATAATGGCAAGGCTGAAGAACACTTCAGAGCTAAGTAGCTGTATAGTGGATCTAAGTCTTCATCACTTTAGGATTAGTTTATACTTTTGATGTTCAGCAATTGAAGCCCTTGATTCCAGCATCAGTGTGTTAATATATGAAAAGATGGAATCTGACTCTCAGCTCGGTGTTGTACTTTGTGACATTCATTACTTTATTCACGTGAATCAGATGCAATTTTGCAGATTAGCCTACAAGCGACTGTGTGTTATCTTTATTTAGTTTTTATGACTAAGGCAAAAAAAATTGCAAAAATTTTTACTACTGTCTCCATTTTTCTGCATTTTTTTTGTTTTAGATTCTGCATTTCATCAAGAATAATTTAGAGCTAAAACAGGAGTATAAAATACCTTTTGTATTACACTAGAATATTCAAGGGATACTATTTCTTGAGAGGAAAGTAACATGACCTTCAGGTCATTTTGAGTGGTTAAACTTGCACTGGGTTTATTTTGAAGACTGTTAACCATAAGAACTGATGTGTGAACTAATGTCTAAACCAGAGTGGAAAGGAAATAATAATTTAGGAGGAGCAAAGGAGTTGTGGTTTAAAAGCAGGCCAAAGTATAATAGAAAACTCATGTACTGCAACCCAGAGGGCCAAGGCAAGAGCATGGCTAGAAAGGTGGATAGCTAAATGGAGAATCGGATCAAAGAGTAGCTCCTGGGAGATTAAGTAAAAAGGAAGAAAGGGGGTGAAAATGGGTTTTGAATACAAATTAATCCTGGAAAGACATGAAGCATAGAGTTCAAATGACATGGGAAACAAGAATCAGTCAAGGAAGGGCTGTTCTCCATGAAGTCTGTAGCTTGCAGAAGATCCTTGCCAAGACATCAGCTTAGAATGTTTGGTTTGGAATGGGTTTGTTTTTTAAGTGTGAAAAACAAAAGACAATAATGGATGCTTTACAGACAGTAGAAGATGCTGATCTAGTCTATTTATTTCAGGTAACACATAGCAATCAGCTGTCACTGTGACAGCCACAACATAACTCAATACAGCTTGAAAAAGTATTCTGACTTAGATTTCCTTAAAATATAACTGCACTTTATAATTGTAGTCTAGAAAACAGAGTAATAGAATTACAGCAGTATTTTAGAAAGGTGGTCACAGGGATAGTCTAGAATTCCCAGTAGAAAACATATCCTTATTTAGTACTGTGTGTCTGAGATGAACTTGAAAATTACCTTTCTTCCATTATATGTCCTCCTTAAAGTGTTATTAATATAGTTATGTAGTATATTTTAATAGGATCTTTTTCTCAGTAAGACATTTTTCTTCAGAGCCCATATTTGAAGGTGATTATGGAGGTTTTCAGTCAGAACAGATAAAGACACATCAAGAGGAACTACTCTTAGGACACAGTGACTAAGGCATTAAAAAAATAAAAGGAAAGAAAGAGATAAGCACAACTGCATATTAATTTTATACAGAAAGTTAAAATATTAGAAACATTTGATCAGTTGCAAGCTTGGAAAACTATCTTACATTTTTCACTTTAAATCATCTGCACTCATTAAGGTAGTGGTTATTTTTCCCTAAGAAAATAAATATTGAGATCTTTAAAACTATTACTACTCCTTGGGACATAAATCTCTTCTTCAGGAAACTGAATAATTATTCTGTTTTTTATTGAGAAATAAAGGAGTCAATTGGGCCTTTGCTTTTGAGTAATTAATTTTAGCTTAAAATTGTGAAACAGTTAAACCTTATATAGGATTTTAGTCTTGGTTCTGTATGGATGAGCAACACAGGAAACAATTTGAAATCAGTAAAAATACAGAATGATTAAAGCCTGCTATTACTGAAGGCCAGAAATGGTGTTTTAAATCATGAGCTTTATTGAAGCTCACATATTGGTGTTATGATGATTTTGTTGATATCATATTTGAAGAATGGTTCCCACAGAATGAGATTGGGATGAAGATGCTACCATAGTGTAGCAAGGCCATTTGATGAAAACATTTTTTTGATGGCTAAAACTCAGCTATTTAAAAGAACATCATTTCCATGAAGAGAAGCTGAATTATCTCATTTATTCACATCAAAAGACTATACCTGATATAAGTCAGTCCTTCCAAAGCTTAAAAGGAAGCAGTAACAAAAATTGGGTAGAAAATTTAACAATGGAAATATGGGACAAAATAATCCATTTCTGCAGAAAGTATTTCACAGTAAAAGTTTTGTACATCTTTCTTGCTTTAAAAGACTTAACCTAAGGTTAAGGAGCCTAAGCTTGAGGTTAGCTCATGTTAGCAATATAAAAATTAAATGTTTCATGTAAGAAACTGCCCAGAACATGGGAGAAAAATGAACTGGTGAGAAACATAATGCTGCCTGTACAGTTTCCCCTGGGATGAAGTGATCTGGCCAACCAGTTGAGATGATTAGAAAAGGCTTTATAAAATTTAATTTACAATCAATATCTAACAGGATTTCCAAGTTGATGACTTGATCAAATATTCGTCTCTGGATATGTTCAAGGCCAGGCTGGATGTTGCTGTGAACAACCTGTTCTAGTGGAAGGTGTCCCTGCCCACGGAGGGCAGCTGGAACTAGATGACTTTAAAGGTCACTCCCAACCCAAACTATTCAATGATTCAATGTCTTATTTCAAGTCAATCTCACCACTGTTTTCACCCCTTGTACTTCGAAGTGCTATATTTATCACATATTTAAAGAGATGCTATAATGAGCTCTGGAATGCAAAGTGAAGGTGACAGATCTGTACCCAGAAAAAGTCTCTGCCTCTTTGCTGGCTCACACAGGTGACTTCTTCCACTCAAAGTTGCCCCTGTGCTAAATGAAATTGCACTCAGTATGTAAGTTCTGAAGTTTATATGATATTGCTCAGTATTTCAGTTATTTTCATCAAGAATAGCTGGGGTTTTTTTTTCTGCTATGAGCTCTTCTGGCTATGGCCTATTTAATTTTTTTTTTAGCTTTATTTAATTACTGGCATCATAGAAGTCTTGCAACAGGCAAAATATAAGTCGACCATGACCTTCGTTTAATGCTATAGCTTAAGGTTCTAGTCTTTAGCAGGTTTCAAGCATCTGTCTCTTCTGTGGCATTAATATGTAATACTTTCATTCAAAATTTATCCTTCTTTAAAGCATGTCTTATACTTCTCTTTAAAAGAGCACTAGGTATTGCAGGTCTACTTACCTTTTCATATTTTGGGCATTTCTCAGAGTGGATTCTCTCTATTGACTATAGAGGAATTAACTTCAGACAACATCCTTAGCTTTTTGATGGTTAACCTTTTCTAACCTTTATTTCTGGAAAGCTCATGATATTTTTTTCTTTTTTTTTTTTTTTTTCTTTTCTATTTATCTTTCTTTTTCCAACTATCTATGCACTTTTTTCTTTACAGGCTCTTTTTGCTATACCGTTCTATATAACTGATTTTCTTCAAAGGGATTGAGCAGCTTTATTTCCAGGTGCTTTCCTGCCAGATATTTGGTGTATGTTACCTTTTGCTTCTGCAGCACTGCATTTAACAGCTGTCTAAAGAAATATAACCAAGTGCTAGAAGAAAAAGAGCAATAAGATTCTCAAGAGTGATTTCACTTGTAATGATATTGCCATTGAGTTGGATGGATATTGCTTTTAATGATTAGGTATTTTGAGAGGAGTTTTTATTATATAATTTTTAAAAAACATTCACCTTTAATTTATATGTGGAGAACTTTTAAAATAATCTAGGTCTTTCTTTTAGTAATGGGGGTCTGCTAGGATATTAAAGTAATAATATATGTTAGGGAATAAGATAGGGACACATTTGACCTGTACTGATATTAATATATACATATCTAAATGTTGATTTAATGGCATTTTCCTGAGCTTATTTAGTTAGAGCACTAGGAATTTTTTTGGCAAATAAAGTAATTTTGCCCTATTATTTTTATTACTTTTTATTGTTATAGTTTCAGGCATCTCCTCCTGATTATGCTTAGTCTTACTATTACTACAAATATATGCCTCACAAATCATGTTAAAAAATGTCAAAATACCTATGATATAATTAAAAATCTGTTGAAACAAGAAAAAAAGTCATTAAATTTGATATCTCATTTCTGAGGCTCTGTAAAACAATTTCCTTTTACTGCTTGGTAATCGTCAGCTCCATGTTTCTTTTTAGATTAGAACAAAGTGATTTATAAAAATTGTAGTGCTTATAAATATAGCAAATATTATCTATATTATCAGGAGTCTGCAGCATCACCTATTTATTTGTTGGATTCTTCATCTGTAATATGTAAGAATGAAAATAGAATCCTAATGCAATTAAAAGGCAATTTTTTTCTGTGAAATTTCACCTAATATGTTTTCACTTGGACTGTAGATTTTTAATTTGGGAGATTTCAGTAAAATTAATTCACTCATTATAAGGTAAAGAAAGGAAAGCTTTAATTCTGCTGAGAAATTCTAGGAATTTCTCTGAGCAGAGAGTATTATTTTTTATTAGAAGGATATCAGGTGTTTGATAGGATTTGGTCAAGAGTATGTTATGTTATGCATTACAGAAGAAAGGAAATGATAAGATAGAAGTGAGAATTGCAGCTGGGATAGTGGATATTAATTCAGCTGGGAGACAGATAGATCCATGAGGAGGGGAAGCATAAGGACTGAAAAGTTCCACAGACACTGACAGTGAATGAAGAACTGTGCCCAAATAAAAAGAGCATGGGCTAAAAACCCCAGGGAAGCCCTGACATGAGTTGTTTTGCTTATGTGTTGCATAAAAAGAGGAAATAGAAAACTGGTTTGATGAGAAGAAGAGAGCAATAAGAAATTATTCTATATCAACAAGGAAGGAGGAGGCTGGCAGAGAAACACTCGTGAGCAAATGTGACCAAGCAAAAAGGTGAAGGGGATGAGAGAATTAATAGGGACTGAGTGAATTTGAAATTATATGAAATTATATGAAATGAATTGCCTGAAGAAATTAATACTGTAATACACATACATATTAGGTAAGATAATAATAAATAATGTGTAGAGTAATAAGGGGATTTAGTGTTGTTTCTGGCAGTGTACGAAAGCAAAGTAAAATACTAATAATTGGGAAAGAAAAAAGAACAGACTGTGCTCTGTGCTGGAAGCTTCAACATCAGGGAGCTGAAGTGTGAGATTACGATGAGGATCAGGGTTGAGTGAAAGACAGAGTAAGATTGACTGCAGGGTATGAAGAGAGTGCTGTGTTTGGTCAAAGTATTCATCAGAGTTAGTGATTTTGAAACATAGCAACTGCAGAATAAAAGCCATCAGAATACGTGTATAGACAATATATTTTTTAAGACAAGCTTTGGTAACATACTGTAAATTAGGAGGTGACCAGGATGGAGGGAAAAATACTGACACAGATAAACCCCCCACCCCCAATCACCTCTCTAGAAAACTACAGCTCTGTGTACAGTTTCTTGAGTTTGATTTTCTATCAAGCATTCAAATTGCATGATACCATCTCATAGCTCACCAATGAATTCCAGAACTTTCTAGCCTTGAAATAATATTCTGAAAGCACTTCTAATATTATGTTAAAATGTTTTTATATGAGCAGCATTTATGAGCAGCATTTAAAGGAGATATATTTCTCTAACACTAATAGTAGCCAGAATTGACTAGGCTTTGTTCTGTTATCTAGGAAGAAGTAATCTTCTGATAGAGCAGTCATAATTCAAAGCTTTAGTCTTGTGAACAGCTCTTCTGGGATTTTCCTAGTTTAAAGACTGAGGGGTCTACTGCCTCCTGCAATTGTTAAAGAGCATAAGATATATAGTTAGAGATCACCTTCCCAACAGTCAGCACCAGTCTAAGCCTCTAATAGAGCTATTCTGAAGCAGCAACTTCAGAAACAGTTGGGTCAGCATGGTTCCTTGGGGAATCACATAGATTTCTGGATGCCCAAAAGAAAAATTGCCAGTGATGCTGGCTGGCAGTGCTTAGCAGAGCTAAGCTGTGAAACAATTCAGCTGTACTCAGCCACAGTAATGCAGTAAGACTGGCTGACTTTGTCAATTCTCCTAACTAGGTTAGTTTTGTCTCCTAAAACCAGAAATTAATTTTCATGTTTAAATAAGTTAAATGTAAAGAACCTAACATTAAAGATTCAGTTATATAAATGTATAGCTTTTTGTTTTGTTCTGTTTTTTTCCTCTGAGTAAACTGTGATCTCTTTTATGGGAAGAGAAGTAAGTTTCATCAACACCATTTTCTTATCTATGTCCACATTTTCTTTTCTCAGTGATATCTGATAAAAAGAAAAGAAAAAAAGGGAACAAGCCACATCCTTCATCCAGAAACAACAAACCAGCATTGCCCAATGTTCCAAGACGTCAGAAAAAATCAGGTTGTGATCCTTTTCAGTAGTTAAAATTTAAGTCCCAGAAAATATTTGATATTATATAAATCTCTAGACCTTGAATTTAATTGAATTTCAGAAATCTCAAGTCCTTACCTGAAATTCTAAGCTCAGGTACACTTTTGTCTTGATTTGCTTTGAGGTTTTTTTGCTTATAAATCCTTAAATGCTCAGAAAAACGTGTCATTGTGTTGCCTTTGACTGTTCTAACAGAATAGTAAGAAAAATAACCTTTCAGCATTAGGTGAGTAAAGAAATAAAATCTGTCTCTTATCATTAAGCCAGATAAGTGCTACCTGCCTGTGGAATCCTGTGAGTAGCCCCTACCTGGTTAGGGAACTGTCAGTCCAGGATGAAAGTGGGGATCAACACCAGTCCAGGTGCATGTGGGGCTTCAGAGAAGAGTTTCCTAAAGTCAAAGAAAATTATTAGATAAGACTAACAATTTGATTGTGGGAAGACAGAAGACACAATTAAAAAAGAACAAAACCAAAAAGAATATGGTAAAAAGCATTTCAGCACTTCTTCAGTATAAACATGAACCAAAAGAGGTAGAACAAGCCTTTATGGGTTTCCATTATGTTGCAGAATATCTGTTCTCTTATTTACATTATACTTTTTAATGATTACATGTTTTTTGAAAAGGAACCTAGAAACCATAATGGTATTTTAAATGCTATTCATTTACAAAAGTGAGAAATAAAGGCAGTTAGGGTAGAGACTTCTCACAATGCTGCATCTATATTTTCTGTGTAGTCAGGTACATAATTAAAGCCATCGAACTACAGACAACCCCACTGCTGTCCTTTAACTGAATACAAGAAGTTATTTTCCAAAAGTTCCTCATCAGCAACTTCTAAAGAATCAAATTGCTTTTTGAGACTGCTTATTAGAAAAGGCCCTGAGTTGTTCTGAACCTGTAAATGTTTTAAATGCTCTTATTAATCTGCAGAGGATCTGAGTGATTAGTAAAAAAAAAAAAAGGACTTCTTTTGGAGGCTCCAAGACTTATTTTTTACTAATTAAGAGCTAAACACACCATAAAAGCAAATTCTGCAATAGTCAAATTCTTCATTAGTCACCTATGATATCAGGAACATAACTTGTTTCTACCATAAAGCCAATGATTTTACCTGAAACCACCAATGTTCATAATTGCAGAGAATGGCCTGATTATTTTTCCTTAGAAGTCTGGGGCTGAGACAAGAGTGACACACGCAGGACTTAGATTAGTTTTTCAAGTTATGTGGATGACCACCAATCTAGAAACTTTCAAAGAAACTTCAAAATAATCAGCAAATCAGGAAGCTGCATCTATATACAAAAATAATATTACTAATAATAATATTACTTTTTATATCAAAAGTATCAAAAGAAAATTATCTATAATTTCTTGGACCGTTGCAATCTCCAAAGTCTCTGCTTGCCAACACAACTTCAGTTCCTACCCGCTGACTGAGCTGTTTGACATATTTTAGGGAAGGGAGATTGGCAGTATTTGGTCAGCCTTAAGAACAAGAAATTTTCTAAGTTTATGCTACCGAGCTAAATATTGGTTTAGTGGTTTTAATCAGAAATTATGAGTAGGTTGAGGATTTTAATGTACTCATACTAATGAATAGGCTGTTCATATTATAGTACTTTCTAAATAGATATTTAAGAAAGCCAATAAGAAGGCAGTCTTTTAAGATTTCTTTTGGCTAAGAGACTACTTCTTAATCATGTTCTTGACTTGGGAGCTTGACACTTTGGCTTGTATTCACTAAAGTTTTCAAGTAAGATAAAAATCTAAAGCTTTCATAATCTGCACTTGACAGAAAGAGAAATAAATATGGAAGTGTACCAAAATGAGCAGATGGGAGAAATGCATGCCGTAATTCCTCTTCTCCTGGGTTTACTTGTAGCTGTTTTACTTTTAGCTCCTTCCTGAAATTTCACTGAGTAGAAAAAAATTTCATTTCTTCATTCTAGAAGCAAAAAAATTTTACTTATTTAATTCAAAGTAAAACATCTTAAAAAAAATTAAGCAAATTTGGGAGTGATGCTTCAGGAGAATCCAGGAGGATTATCCTGTTTTGCACCAAAAAACCCCAAACAACCACAGCAACAGCTGCTCCAGCCACCCAGAGTTTCCAATTTCTTGAGATCTGCAAGGAAAGTCAACCAACTTGTATAATAAATTTGTCAGATTTTATTTAGATTGGTCATAAAATTAATATTTCTGAATCTTATACCATCTTTGTAGAGCACTGCATTTGTTCCACTTTCATATGGAGCAAATAATTTCCTTTTTGTACAGTTACAACCCCATCAGAGTGATTCTATAGATTAATGCAGAACTTTAAGCCAAAGTACAACAAAATTTGTCTTTTGAAAGGTTTGACACTGAAAAAAGATGCACTTAGTATCTGAGAGATAATAAATTAAGACTTCTTTTTGAAAGTGAGATGTTACAGGCACGTTGAGCTCCACTGTTGATTTCAATGTCTGCATTTCTACAGATGAAATGTTAAAGTCTGCATTCTCAGTTAACACTGCCAGAGAAACTGAAGGCAATTTCAGATATGCCCTGTCAAAACTCCTGTGGGTTTGGTTACTTGATGCTACAGGAGAGAACTTGCACATAAATTGGTTTCATCAGTTCTCGCTCAGTCACTGCATGAACTAGCTGTTTTCCTCTCTAGCCAAAGTCTGTTATTCTGACCTGAAGTGGACAGCTGCAAATAGAAGGATCTGATCTAGAGGGAAGTTATAAAATCATTTCAGTACACAACCTATCAAATTCTTAAGCATCCACATTTCAGCTCCTCTCCCCTTTGTCCTGTATTTCCTCTAACTAGCATAAACATTTCTTATGGTAGGCAGAGAGAAGATTGGGGGAAAAAAGAGCCTGAAATTCTTAGTTATGACAGCATGGATGTTACACATTGTTCCATGCCCACTATTTTTCACATTTATCAGTATAAAGTTTTCTTATTCCCCACCATATATGTTTTTTAGTAAATTATTCTCTTTCCATTCATCCTTAGACTACTCACTCATTAGGACAGCCAAAAGCCTTTGAACCTCTTCTTCATTGTTTAATCTATGAGCTGCTGCTGAGACCACTGAAATTTCAGAAGTTATTCATACCATATTACACTTTATCTAAATGCAATCTACTCAATGAAAAGAAAAAAAAATATGCTTTCATTAATTTTAGAAAATTTAGAAATCAATTTCTAGCTCTCATGCATTTTGGGGATTGGGAAACAAAAATGAAGTATTTGTCTAATATAGTTAATAATGTTTTTATTCATATACCTGCTTAAAATCTTGGTGATTATAGAAATTATGATATTGGAGCAGGCCAAAAAATAATATACCTTCTTCTTATCCCTCAGTGGCCTTATTTTATGTTCTGGCATGTGTCTTTGTGAAGTGCCAAAATCTCAGCTGGCTGCATGCAGGCTGATGGTAGTTTCCACATCTTCAGTTATGTCAAAAGTAGAGAAAAAAGAGGAAACACTTTGAAAATGTCAGCTAGTCATAAGATTAGAACTACAGTAAGACTTTGCAAAGACTTCAGCCCAAATCACAGAAGTTATCACAGTACTTGAGGAAAAAGTACTGTTACTTTGGGTTATCCCTACATAGACATTTTTCAGTGTCAGAAGGGCACTTCTTTGGCAGAGTTGATGTTACTACATTCAAACAGATTCTGTCTCAAGGAGCATCACTAAGGACACGTCTAGCAGACAGTAACACACTGTAAAGATGTGGAAAAAAGGAAAAGCACTGTGATGTGATTACTAATCTCTACTATTGAAATACATTTTTATACATATTTATAATAGCCAAGATCAAGAGTACTGGCCATGGTTTATATCATCTTGTCAGTTTTATGACAGAAAGACACCTAAAGCAAGCAGATAACTGAGGTGAAAAGTGAGGTGGCTCCCACTGATTTTAACTAGACTGATTCCAACATTGTCATATATTCTTTTGGGGACTTCATAAAAATAGCAGTTACAAGACTGAACTTCAGGATACATCATTTACAACAAATTTGGCCTTTTTAAATTTTACTTCTGAAGGTGCTGAGAGTATTGCTTTAATCATCATTATCTCCTATAGTTTTCTGTTTCTTGTTAATTCATAAATCCCTCCATATGGATTTCTTAAATGTGAAAACAGAGTAGATGTGTCCCCTTAAAACTACAGATTTTCCTTGCAGAATATTTCTTCTTTTCCCACAATACTTTCAAGACTTCATCACTATGGGAAGCCTATGTGCTATTTATGCATCTGTATGCTTAATTTTCTTCTTTTTCCCCTTTGCTTAGCATCACCTGCCTAATCTTCAGTTTCTTTTCAAAGCACTCCTCTTCACTGCCCACTCACCCCATTGTAAATATCAGAGTGTCAATAAGGGTGATTGGTAAATGTGTACATGAATCTCCAAGCATGCTGTCAGAGTGGCCAGCTTTGGGAACACACATTATGAGTTTCTCTAAGGTCAATAGGCAGTAAAGTCTTCTGAGCGTTCTCCACCTCTGATTAGAATCAATTTCTTGACTAAATAAATACGCAGCCAAACTGCAGCTGACGGAGAGAAGCAGTAAAATGCGAGAGTGAAGCTCAGCAGCCTGGGTAAAATCTTTTACATGGTGATCAGACAGACCTCATCAGGAAAAAATCAACTGTGACAGATAAGGTGGCACCAGCAGGAGCATTGGCAGTGAGTGATTCCTGTGTCAAAGCCTACACCAAAGTGGGGTCTCTGCATCATTCTTCTAATTGAAACAGGCATTGGTAAGGAAGAAGCAAAAAAGTTGTTCTTTTTGAAATATAAGGGATAAACAATGAATATTTGTTAACTATAGAACTCACTCGGAAAACCGAAATAAAATGTCCTGCAATAACTTTTAGCAATAATATAAAAGTATGTAGAAAACAGTCAACTTTGAGAACAGTAAAATGTTAAACTTTAAATAAACCTGGCAGTGATAATGGAATTGAATTTTTTTTTCCATAGGCACCAACAATTAGCATATTTAGAGAGAATATCTAAATCAAATAATTTATCCACTTTCAAACACATTTTCTTTCCAACTTAAAAAATATTTTCTGTAATGATCTTGATTTTATTTCATTTAACTGGCAATTTTACAAACCTTATAATATCCTCCTTCTTGTCATATAGGAAGGCCTTCTTCTGAGAGTTTTGCCAGCAAAGCACTTAGCTTTTCTGACACATTAAGAATCAGGGAGCTCCCAGCACTTGTTTCTGTGGGAACCAGAATAAAAATTTCATCCCAGTGGAATAAAATGTCTCAACAAAGCAACATGTGAAATCTACAAAAAAATTTTAAAAAGTAGTAAATTTTTATGATCTCAGACACTTTATTTAAAAAATGCTAGTCAAAAGAATAAATACCCATTTGTATTTCTAAATAGTGTAGCGGAACAGACAGTAAAATTTCCAGCTATTACTGTTGAATCAAAAAAGCATGTTTAACAGAAGAGATCTTTCTATTTTTATCTCTTCCTTCTGTTCTTAGTTAATTAAGATTTTAGACATTAAAAATTTATGGGAAATTTATTTAAAAATCACCAATATATTTGGATTTTATTTATATATAAACATATATATCAGCAGCAGGTTGTTAGACTCTTAAGGCTTTATTCTAGGAAAACACATTCTCTACAAGAGGAGACAGCCCTCCATGAACATGTCCAAGATGAAGAATCATTTTTCTTTTAAACAATGTAACCAAAAGTTCATAATTTCTCATCTAAATCTTGTAAATGCCACTACTTAAACTTTTATTTCTCACTGAGCCTATTTCTCTTTTCTTTCTGATTTCACTTATGTGGGTGTTCTCATTTCTTAATATACTTAATCCTTTTTTTATATCCTTTTAAAATATACCTCACTCTTTCTTGCGTGACTTTCTAACGATTTTTCAAATTACCAGTCTCTTCAAAGTCCATTAGGTACATCAGGTTGCTTATTTAAATTCATATTAATAAGTATTTAACAATTTTGCCACTTCAAACTTTTTTTTAAAATTCATTCTTTTCACACAGAAGAACTTCAGCCTCCTTATGAAGGATCGATTTTATAACTACAAAAATTAGGTGGAAAATGATTCTGCGGAATTAAAGTTTTTTAAAGCAAACATTCATACAAGCAATGCGTCTCAATTACAACGTAGGAAAGATTCTATGCTTAGATTTGGATCTCATACAGATTAACCACACCTCATAAATCATAAGAATTTTTTTCATTGTGCTTTTTCCTTGTGTTTATTTCCAAATGCAGGTCACAGCTGGTTCAGAAGGAAAGACATGATCTGATTATTTAATGATTCCATGATAGGGATGACTAACTGCATCCCTCTGGACAGTGCTCCTGTCTTTGGAGTTATTATTTATAGAGACAGTATAGACACTAGTCAAACTAAAATGTTTTTTCCCCAGTAAATAAAAATGTTTAGAATCAAACCAGAATTACCTTTATTTCTCTTTGACTGTTCCTCCTCTGGAGTTACCCCCCCATCAGAATGGATTTTCTCAGAAGCATCTTCTGTTTTCAGTTTGAAAGAATTAAAAGAGATTTCTCTTGGAAACTCTGACATCAGACATTATGATATAAAAACTCTTCCATTTCCCCCACAAAGATGTTTAACTCCTTTGGCACAGTTTTTTTTTGTTTATCCTTCCAACCCACCCTCAGCTTGTCCACAGCTTTGCCTGATCTTCCAAGCCATCCTAAGCACTTGGCTATCCTGGCTCTTTGTAAATCACTTAGCGGGAACTGTCTGTATCCTGGCTAGTCCTCCTAAGATTCTCATCCAAACATATTAATCATAATAATATAGCAGCTACCCTTGCTCCTTTCTGTTGCTTTGTTTACCAGAAGCACAATCAAAGGAGTAAGACCCTTCTCTTCCCAGCATCTTTTGCTATGAGTCATTTGTTCTGAACATGAGGGACCTTGGATTCTTTATAGTTGCATAAGTGAAACATGACTAGTCTGCACGCCCTTCTCTCATGCCTTTCCCTAGGCCTAGCTTTTAAGGCTCTGCAGAGGCTGTTTTGTTTGACAATGCCAGGTCTAAATAGCTTAAAACTGACAAACACCAAGTCAAAAATAAAAATAGGACTTTGTAATTATAATCCTCAGCATTGTGGGCCCCTAGAAATGGAGAGCTATGTCTGAGAAAGCCATTGGCAATGGTGATATGCTTATTTGTGCTACAGAAATGATGGGGGAAGGAAAGGTACTAAACCTGTACTGGTAATCACAGTAATCAGCACTGACTAGAGTCAGTCTGTAGGAAATACCAGTATAAGGATGTGAGTGAAACCCTGTTCCTCACTACAAGAGGGTGAGTAGTTCTATGTAGAGCCTAAAGACATATGCATTGCTCATAAAGCAGCTGCTTCATGCCTTTTCTTAAAGTGGTGGCAGTGCTTTTGCCGCTGAGTCTCACCCTTGTCTAGGTGATTAGGATATTTGGCTGTGAAGGATGTCCTGATATCAAGATCTTTCATCTTCATATATGAATTAAATGTCTAACGAGTCTCTTGTTTCTTTTTAGTTCTCATGACTCAGGCAATCTGGGCTACACACTCCATCTTCTTCAAACTGAGGAACAGGATGACTTACATCTAAGGAACCTCTTACCACGATCCTGCCACGCAGATTTTTGCTGAAAATGCAAAAACAAAGTTTGACAAGATGCTGAAGTTACAAAAAGAAGCTTCTTTTATAGAACTTTGAGTCGCTTCCTATAGTGTAGGTCAATTAAGCTTCAAGAACACTGTGACAATTTAGATTCTGGATATAATTAAGCATGGTAATGATCTGCTTCTGGTTTTTAAAGAGAATCAGACAACTATATTCTGTCTTTTCGACCAGCTATCTCAAGGCATGAACATATCAAGGTGAGTATAAAAAGCTCTGGATTTTATTCATAAGGAAATTTCCTTTGTTTTTCCTCCTCTTCATAAATGTAGATATATTTCAGTCTCTCTCATCTGTAAGAGCTTAAGAGGAAGTAGGGGTTTCTGGGGTTTCTGCCTTCCCTAAATTTATATCTCTAAATTACTCTCCTAGTGAGCTTTGACTCAGGAAAGGAAATATCTAGAACAACATTTGGGAAAACAAATCCAGTAACAACTGACAGATAAATCTACAAAATAAAACAATGTTCCAACACTCCTCCCAAAATATAACTGGACTAAATTAGTCAAACAGTCTTCTGTTTATAGTCATTCCATGATCATAAGAAAGGAGGGAAAAAAAAAAGAAGTAAGGTAAAATATATAGTGGGTATGTTATCTAAAGGAAATGAGACCCTTATTTACATTAATCTGTTATTATGCAAACATTTAGGAAAAAATGCTTCTGAAATATAAGGAATAGATGTCATATATGGTAATGTAGTTTTTTTTTTATTTTGCAGCATGATAAAATGGCTTAACAGATGTAGGCGTGTATAACAGATGTTGTTGCACACTGTCCTTGATTTATATGACAGGCAAATTCCCCAAGCAAGGCACATACATGTCATGTCCAGTGGAGAGGGAGATATCTCTGTAGCTTGCTCCAGATAAGGAAGAAATGAAATTTGCATTTTTGTTTTTCCATTTCAGGTTTTTAGTGTTACGTACTTACCAGAAACACTGATATTATGAGTTCTTGATATTTATTAGAAAAAAGCTGGAAGGTACCCATAAAGACCACAGAGTCCAACTCCTTGATTCTCATAGGACTACATAAAGAATAAACACCAGGATATCATTATGATCAACACAATTTCAGGAGAGTAGTTCGTATAAAATAGTAGAAAAAGAAATTGCATCACACATGAAAAGTAAAACCACTAGTTCTGCATCAAATTTTCCAGGTTCTGTTTCCTTGTCTAACCACCAGGCACATATAAAAAGGCAGTTTACAAATTACAGCACACAGGTACAGCACACCAGACAGTACTAGTGTGATAGCTCTTTAAGAACTTTTTACACCCCCTTCTGATTATCTAGAGGACATACCTGAATACTTCAGAAGCAATTCTTCAAAATTTCTCTACTTATTTTCAGTCTTAACATCAAATATATTCTCTTTTCTTCTTATGCTTTTGAGATATTGTAGTGATAGAATAGTTTGAAAGGGAGTTTATTCTTAAATTTCTTTACACATATAAAGTGGAGGGCTTCTTGGTAGACTGTTTTACTGAATCACAAAGTTTATTACACATCTATTCTGAGTCTGACTTATGGATCTTTAACAGATTTCTAGATATATACTATATAGCATTGCTAGATCTCTAGAAACTGAGATCTCTGAGGATGAAAATCTTCAAAGCAATCTGCAAGAGGTCATTAATACAACAGCTTTAAAAAGAATGCTTAGGAATTCCTGTGTAAAAGGCATTCCTCTTCTGTTTTTCCTTATGGTAGCACCATGCAGCTTAAATTATGATCACAACATCTCAAGAACTCAATCCCAAAAATCCCACAAGCTATGTTAGGCAATGTTTTCAGCCCTTAAGTCTTTCTCTTTAATTGAAAAACAAATGGGGGTTTTGTGAGATAAATTAAACTTAATTTAGCTATAATTTTAGGGATTGCCATATGGTATCAATAAATAATTTCTCAGTAAGATTCTGCTATCCCTAAAAATAGATAAACATATGTGAGTGTATTGGGTTTGCATGGCAAGAGTTTGGTAGCAGGGGGGCTGCAGGGCTGGCTTCTGTGAGAAGTTGCCAGAAGCTTCTCCCATATGTCTGATGGAGCCAACACCAGCTGGTGCCAAATCAGACCCACTGCTGGCTAAGGCTGAACTCATCAGAGACGGTGGCAGCACCTCTGGGATAACAGAATTGTGAAGGGGAAAATAATTGCTGCACAAGAGTAGGCGGGAGAGAGGAGTGGGAATGTGAAACAGCCCTGCAGACACCAAGGTCGGTGCAGAAGGAGGGGCAGGAGGTGCTCCACACACCGGAGCTGAATTCCACTGCAGCCCATGAGGTGAGGAAGACCATGCTGAGGCAGGACATGTCCCTCCAGCCCGTGGAGATCTACGAGGGAGCAGAGATCCCCTGCAGCCTGTGGAGGAGCCCCTCACTGCACAGGCAGATGCCCACAGGTGGTGTGACGTGAGGGAAGCCATTTCTGGACTAATCACTTGGCAGGGACCTGTGACCCTCTGGAGACAAGAGCTTAGACTGGGGCAGTTTTGTAGGCAGGACTATTCCCCATGTGGAAGAATCGGGCTGAAGCAGTCTGCTCCTGAAGGACCACACCCCATGGAGCAGTTTGTGAAAACTGTAGCCTGTGGAAAGAACTCACATTGGAGATGTTCACAGAGGACTGTCTCCTGTGGGAGGGAGAGACCTAGTGGATCAGGGGAAGAGCGTGAGGAGTCCTCTGCCTGAGGGGGAAGGAGCAGCAGAGACAATGTGTGATGAACTGACCACAGCCCCCATTCCTTGTACCCTTGCGCTGTTGTGGGGAGGAGCTAGAGAAAATTGGGTGTGAAGCTGGGCCTGAGAAGAAAGATATAGGGAGAAGGTTTTTTTAAAAATATTTCTTATTATTCTAGTCTGATCTGATTTGCAATAAATTAAATTGACTTGTCCCCAAATTGAGGTTTTTTTACCTGTGATAGTAATCCACAAGTGACCTCTCCCTCTCCTTATTTTGACCCAAGGGCCTTTCATTACATTTTGTCTTCCATGTCCATTTGAGGAGGGGAGTGACAGAGCAGCTTTGGTGGGCAACAGTCACGCAGCCAAGGCCAGCCCACCACAGTCAGGTACTCATAATTAAATTCATATCATTCCATTCTGAAATATATCCATAACAATTAACCTCCTTTAGGTGACTGGTGGCTTCATCAGCTGATTACAGGTATCTTATGGATATATACGCCATGAGAAGCATAGATATATTCTGCTATTACATTAGTGAACATTTTCCCACCTACATCACAGAGTCCAGCTTTTTAGACTTGCAGGATGTTCCTCATTCCAGCAAAGGTCTTTTGGTCACAAGGAGGTGTCCACAACATCATTAGTCCTCCTGAGTGAAATGGCTCTTGGAAAAAATTAAAAAAAATATTCACTCTACCATAACGCAAGAGTCAGGGTTGATGTAAAATAAAAAAAAAATTTAAAAATTCCTTTAAATAGCATTTTAGTTCTTCAAAACTTTTAGAATCTGAGAAGGGGGATTTTTTTTGCTGGAAATGACAACTGAAAAATTTTGTCAGCTTATCTTTTGACTTGGCTTTATAATCCAGCTGGAGAAGGCTTAACATACTTGAAGACAGTTAATTTCAGTTTGGAGCCTTTGTAAGTCATCCCTGGCTGAGAATACTTGAACAAGTGTGGCCAGAGTTTGTTCTCTGAGCTGGATGCAAAGCAAACACAATTTTGGCTTCAGCTGCACTATCCATCCCATGAAACAATCAACAAAAAGGTGAGAGACAGAATTAGAATTCAAGTCCACTTCCAGTCTCTTTCCCTGAGCATCAATCTCCAACTCTTTGATGCTATACATAAGCCTCAGCACAGGCTAGCAGCAGTGAACCTGTTGTGGTGGCTTATGACAAATTGAACAGCTTGGATATGGATTCAGAATGGGAACTTCTTTTTATAACTGTGCCTTCTTTTTCATGTCTACTGTGGCAGCACAGAGTGAACCATTGCATAAGAAATCACATAATTTCAGTAAACCTACCATTTTTTTACAATATCTTTATGCTCAATGCTTCTTTTAGTTTGGGTAACTAACATGGTTGTTATTGATTTCTAGGACTGGAAAGCTATTAGTTGTTTTTTGTTTGTTTTGAGGTCTTTTTATCCCCACAGGCCCAGTGGAAGCATTGCATTTTGCCATCTACATTCTGTTCCGTGTACAACTATAGCTTATGGCTTTCTGTAAAGAACTATTTTCTACACTTAGGGAAAGAGATAGGTCAGATGCACTTCAGCGAAGCAAGAGCTTAGAAAAATACATTTCATAGGGTCAGAAAAGAAAACTTTGTAATCAGCATACTACTGCTGTTGCTGTACCTCTGACCTCTGCCAAACTTGCAGCATTCAACTGAAAACTCTGCATCCTAAAATATTTATTCTCCACGCTGACAATTTTTCAGTTTAACCATTGAAATTTATTTTAATATTTTCTTACCAGAAGTGTGAGAAAGTGGTATTTAATATTTCAATGTGTAACATATTCTAAGTTATGTGCTGGAAATGTAATGCTAGCTAGACTCAAAACTCCCTTATTTGTGAGCTAGCCCATGTCAATAAACTTTATTTGGAATTGTCTAAACCATGATCTTTAAAAAGCCAGCATCAGAGGCAAGATCAGGAATAGAAGCATGCATGTGTATTTACAATGCTACAATACAACTGAGTCACTTCTAATCATAGAATTGTAGAAACATGGAATGGTTTGGTTTGGAAGGCACCTTCAAGATCATCTAGTTCAACCCCCCGTGCTGTGAACCTGGTCCACCAAGCTGGCTTGCTCAGAGCTCCATTCAGCCTGGCTTTAAACACTCCCAGTGATGGGCATCTTCTCTGGGTAACCTGTTCCAGTGTCTCATCACCCTCAAAGTAAAAAATATTTTTCTAATATCTAATCTAAGCCTATCCTCTTTCATTTTGAAGCCACTTCTCCTTGTCCTGTTACTACAAACTCTTGTAAAAAACTTCTCTCCATCTTTCTTGTAGGCTTTGTCAAGGTACTGGAAGGTCACAGTTATGTCATCCCTCTGCCTTCTCTTTTTCAGGCTGAAAAAAACCAATTCTCTCAGCCTTTCCTTTAAATATATTTCAGGTCCAGGATTCCCATATTTTAAGCTATGTGCAGAATTGCTCTTCCCTACTGATGACCAGCTGCACTATTAGCAGTAGCTATGGTGCTGCAGAAAGCACTTACAAATGCTGATTATGGTGTTGCTGTACCCTTTACTACAACCGGAGCATTTCAAAGAAGGAGACATGTCCCTGCAGCTGCTGTAATAAATCATCCATTCATGGTGACATGTTAGTTATATTTGCATTTATCAGCATCAGAATATTTTCATTATGTTCATAGTATCAATGCTAAGTTTTCATCTGCTATTATATAGATTTAGATTTGCATCAACGTTTAAAATTCTTAGAAGTGGAAAAAGGTGTTTAAGCTGTCATCACCATAAAGAAATCTATCATCCAACAGAAAGTCTGCAGTAAGGATAAAGTACGACATAATTGTTTCAAGAAAACTCCTCAGAAGAACCAACATACATTCTTATCCAAAGGTTATTCCTGTCTTGAAGAAAAACAGACCTTCTTGGATAAACTTTGGAACCTTTCTGGACAAGATAAGTCTTCAAGATTATTTCATCTAAAATCTACTCTTTACTATACAAGCTTTCAGAAGGCTGACAAAATTTATAGCTCACAGAAATAGGACATAGCAGGACTTCTATTAACATATCCAGCAGAGAGCAAATTGAGTGACCCAAACACCATCACAGGGGCAGACTGAAAAATGCTTTCTGGTTCTCTGTATTTTGATAGGGAAACAAATAATAAAATGCTCTATATCTCTCTTGGTCATCTTCATCTTTCCTGAGGAAAAGGTATCTATCGGTGAAAACAGTTATACTTCCTTGGAGAGAAGGAACAAGAGTGTTAGTGACACCACTGTCATTCCATCCTAATCTCCAGCTTCATGTTAATTGACCTTTTCTGTGGTACAGTAGTTGCCATGGTAAAGCTTATCTGAATCCCTGTTACCCAAACCCCTTCTCGATCTGTTTCTCCTTTCTTTAACTTTTCCACAAAATGTCAGCAAGCTCTGATTTTTGCTTTATCTCTGAAAATGGAAAAAATTATCATATATGAAAAAAGTCTCAGTTTTGTTCACAATTTTTGGACACATGCAAGATGCTACATGCTGTAACTTCTGGAGCCACTCTTGTCTAGTCATGAGATGCAGACCAATATCTCCTGTAACATATGTAATTACTTTTAGGTAATTTTTTAATGATTTTTTTTTCCGCAAGTAAGAGAAAATTTTTATAGTGACATGAAAATTGCCATGCAGAATACCTAACAGACAGTCTTAGCACAGAAATTAATGGTAATATAAACAATATTCAGACTGACAGAAAAATAATGCATTCTATATATTTCATTTAACTTATTCTGCTTCTGTCTACAACAATGACTTGAGATGGTTTTGATAATTGAGCCTCTCTGTAAGCCATTCCCATCAGTGACTGTCCTCCCAAATTGTGCATGGCTAGCTTTCTCCAAGTCTTATTTCATGCTATAGGCATGTTTAAATTATTTAAAGGGAGACACATTCTAGAAGATTAATGTCTATTAAATTCCCCCCCCCCAAAAAAAAAAAA
>VXBU01004541.1:198054-210743 GCA_013400315.1 Bombycilla garrulus | reverse complement strand
CCCCCCAAAAAAAAAAAAAGAAGTAAATGTATTCTTTGCTTCCCAGTATCTTTGTAGCCCTGCTTTGGATGTCTTATGATAGCTTTATATCTTTCTTATGTTGTGGTGCTCAAACCTGCACAGAATATTGAAGGTGAGGCCACATCTCGGAGCAGAGAGGGACAATCCCCTCCCTCAAACAGCCAGTGAGGCTGTGCATGAAACATCCTAAAAAAGGATTCTGTTTTTTTAAGGAAGACTTTTGTGAAATTAGCCTGAAGTATAAGCTGAGGAGACTGTATTTTACAGAGTGCTGCATTGAGTTATATAAATAGAAATATTAATTTTAGGCCTGCTTAGGAATTTCTGTTTTGAATATTACTATGTATTATGGAAGATGAACAAATTTGATGAGGCAGGTGGTAAAAACAACAGTGATATTTTAAAATATTGTTTTTCATTACCATATCCATAACCTGTTACTCTGTTATGAAATTTCAAGGGGAATGGAGTTAGTATGAACAGACACTAAAATTGTTCCCAGGTAGCTTGGATAACTTTGCATGACAGCAGGTTTACAAACATTCTTCCAGCTGAGTGGTGGTGCCAAAACCTCCAAATGAGAAGCAAATCCAAACTATGGCTAGTTAACACCTTTAATTTACTCAGGATATTATGCAGTGGATCAGATTTTTCTGAGATTACAAGAAATTTATTGATAAATAAAGATGAAAATTTCTTTGTTTAATATTTTGAAAGAAATATTAAGAACCACCTTTGTCAGAATATTTTTTGAATTGTGTGAGAAATTCTACTCCTTTTAAAGCAACTAAGAGGTGTACTCTGACTTTATTCACAGAAAACCTTCTGATATAAAAGGCGAGCAAAGGAGGAAAAATACAAATGCAAAGTATGTTTCAGAGACAAAACAGTTTGGGATAATTTTCATTCATTTTCATAATTATTTATTATTTTTAATTGGAAACCACTCTTCCCAGTTAATTAACTTTTTAAATTTTATTTTTATGAATATGTATCCTTTTAAAGTCTTTATGATTTCCTCCATTCTCCTTGCATTCTAATTTATTTTTTTAGTTGTTCTATTTTCCCCTTGGCTTACTCATGAAAGTCTGACACTGAAATTAATTTCAATCATATAAAATATATTCTGTTCCAGGCATTGTAACAGCATGGAGAGAAATACTGTGCTTGAATTAGCATTGGGATAAACTATTAAACTCGGCAAAGTACTTAAAATATGCAATAAAGACTTTCCAAGAAGCAAAAGAAAGGAAAATGGAGGAAAATGCTGTTTCATACCTTAACTTGTCATTTCAACCAGAAAACTTCAATCAGTGATCACAGTCTCTAATGCTGTAACATAGGTGGTACAGGTTGCACATAGGCATGATAAGTTAAGAAATATTCTTTAAAAACATAATCTTTGAAATCCTATACACAATTCCTTCTTTTCTCTTTCTCCTATAGTATGTTTCCAACGCCTCACTTTATTCTAATCTGCCAAGAAAGCAGAGGCATTTTCTTAAGAGTAGGAAAGAGAGACTGGAATAACAAGCAGACTGAACAGTGGCATAAATAAATGAAAGAATCAAATTAAGTATTCTAACACAGAGATACTTATCATCATCTTAAGTGTTTCTGTTACTCCTGCAGAAGGGGACTAAATCCTTAGAGGATGGATTTGTTCACTACAAGTTTCTTCCAGTCTGAAGAAATCGCTATGAGTGCAGCTCGTTGGGATTTTCCCAAGTCCAAGCTCAAGTTCATACAAGATATTACATCTGTACTATGAAACAGATATTCAGTTAAATGCTTTTGCAAATATTAAATTATCAATTATTAATATAATAATTTTACCATACAGTAATATGTATATACATTTAATGCACATATAAAATAATGAATATATTGCTATTCATAGAGGTCTCATTCACACAATCATGTTTGATAGTCACTGAGAGGATACTTCTTAACCCCTATACATTCTGACTCTTATTGCACCCTGAGACCATAAATCCTACAACTTGGCTTTGTGGTATATAAAACAATAATTCCACTTTTTTTTAACTTTACTCCTTGTTGCATAGATTTTAGCACGCAAAATTGCATTGCTATCTTCCTTATTCATTTGTAGTTGAAAATAATGTTTCTTTAAAAGGAATATGATGATTTTGCAAGGTACAGAATAGTCTGAATACAGGTGAAAATACCCTCAATATTCCCTTCTTCTCCCTTCAACACCCCCTCCCCCTCCCAATCCAAACAAAACAGAAACCTGTCATAAAATAAGCACTCAGTAAAAACTAAATAAAATCAAAGTGATATGTCTGCCATGGGATGAAAGAGATGGTGTAATAGTAGTTAAAGCATAATATGTTTAAGCCTGGGGATAAAGTGAAGTGCACATTTGTCATTCCTTGAATAAAAAATAAACAATAGTTCAGCTATACAACCATAGCTGCAGGGATTTTAGGAGCAGGTAAGAACACATCAGTTTTTATGTGCCATCGAAGATCTTATATCATAGTCCCTGGCTGATCCTTGTTTTGGATTAAGAAGCACTTTTACTCACAAGTGTTGTTAAGTATTCCAAATGTAGGCTTTGTTTTTCTAATTAAGAATTATGATTTTTGAAGCTCCTATGTGTTTGTTAAGTGTTTTGTTTTTTTTTGTCGTTGTTTCATTTTTTTATTTGTTTGTGTTTTAACTCACAGAGGGCCATACACGATGGTATATCTTACATTCTGTGATGTCCCTTGCTTGAAAACTTTCATCCAACTCTTGCTTAAGTACCTGGTGACCAATATTTTGCATTCTCTCAAAATGTATTATTACCTTTTCAGAAAAGGTAATAACGCCACAAAGAAAGCTACTGTAATGTTCTAGGTCTCATGTGTGAAAGCTCAGATTTGGCCATGCCACAGGTTTCCTCAGCCGTGTGGAACATGTGGATAGAGACAGTATTTTATTTATAGGATTCGCCAGAGCAACTAGCAACCACTAAAGTCTTAGGGCATGGAGCCTTTCACTGCATTTTACCAGCAGTTAAAATCTCCCAGCTCCAGACTTCTGGAGAAAAGAAAAATACTCCCTGTTCTTAAGTGAACTAAGACAGAAGAAACTTTCATAGAAAATTACTCCTTCACTTAAAAGCAGCTTGAATACACTCACACATTTCTCCTGAGTGAGCACAAAAGATGTGTCAGAACTGGTGAGAGAGGTGAATGTTTTTTCACTCTCACCAAACATTCACTCTCTCATCTACTTTGACCACTTCTAGATGAGGAGGTGCTTTTCATTAGGTCTAAAGTAATAATCCTCCTCTTTGTAATATTTTTTCAAGTTAAGTATTAGTAAAACAGGGAAAAGAACTGCATGTGTAGTCAGATAGAATGCTTTTAGGCTGTGCTTGTACCATTTACACTATCTTATATTGCTATAATAGGCTGTTAGAAACGTCTCAAAATCATGAATTTGAATAAAGAAAATCTAGGGCGAGAAAGACACTGTTTAGTCATGAAATGCATTCTATTTTCTGGACATGTTTTAGGACTTTCTAGAGAACGAAATACCGGAGTAGAAATCTGCTACCTGAGAGAGAACAGCATGTTCTGTGAGGAACTTGACAAGGAAAATTTGCAAGAAGAAAATAATATGTTAAAGTGAAATATTTTATTTTTCTCCACTTTTCAAAGTGATAATTATTTTAAATAATTCTATTTTTGTTGTGACCTTTGCTATAAAAACAAACAAAAAAGTATGTCTGTCTGTTAATTAGGAAGAGCTGGAAGCTCAATTTTAATGCTTTTAAAAAATGACATTAGATAAAGCTGAAAAGCTCTATGATCCAGTGACAATATTATACAACATTCAAGAGCTATATGCATGATTTAAAAAGGGAGAAAACTGAAATTTATCTGAATACGTTCACTATTAATATGCAAATTATGCATTGACAACATATTTAACAGCTCTTATTTTTTCTGCTTAGGCAAGAAATTATTATGTTTCTGCTGTTGAGGGGGGGTTTTCCAAATCCCTCTCTATGATTTTCCTTAAGAACTGGGCTAAGTAAAACATAGTAACATAGTAAATCTAACAATAGACACATACTGTAGTTTGCAAACCAGTTTTGATTGTCATTTTTGAATATATAGTATTATGAATTTTTCATGACAATTATACAGCCACAAACAAAATATGTAAAGTGAAAAATATACCCCTTGGCTGCCCTATTCCAGACCCTCTTGATGGTTTAGAAAGAAATCACAAAGAGATTCTTCTATTCACCCACCTTATATGCAATTGCATTCACCTCGTCTACTACTGGCAATTTTTTCTCTTTTGCCTCAAGAGAACTCAAGCACTTGGATTCCTAGGGAGACACCAATCCACATTCAGAGGTAGAAGAAAAAATTATTAGTTTTGCCTCATTATTGTTCTTTTCTCCTCCCTGACTCGTTCTCTTTTGCTTTGTTTTATATATAGCTTCTGTACCACTGAAGTCATTCAGCTAAAGAGCATTTTCTGATCTACAAGATGTGAAACATATTCCTGAAACAGATTAATAATTTCTACTTGTTTTAGGAAATTGATCTATGAAGAAAAAAGCACACTCTGAAGAACCACTTCTTATCAATGGACTGTATCTTAATATACAATGAAATACAAGCCTTTGAAATGTTTTACTTTTCCAATAAATTTTATCTGCAACAGTTTTAATAGCAACAAGAACTCAAGTCAGGTTTTTCTTCCTCTACTTTTTATCTAACTATACTCTGTGAGTCATTTTACATAAAGTTTGTCCCGTGAAGCAACTAAAATTCTCTATCTTTTATCATTCAATTAACTATTCTGTAGAACCATGAAAAGGAGTAGTTTATGCCAAATACTTGCACCTCAGTGAACTCATGTAGGTAACAATCTTTAAGAATACCTCAAACAAAAATGAAAACTAAAAGAATTTAGTTTATTAATTTTTAGCAAGGTTACTTTTCTCAGTTTAGGTGTTAGATCTTTATCCATCTAGATTAGTATTATTTGGTTGAATAGGCTACGTTTCTTTAGTTTTGTTTTGCTGGTTTGGGTTGTTGTGTTTGTGTTTTATCAACAGTGAAATTACCTTCTTGCCTGAGATTCTGAGCTTTACAAAATGCTCCTTTTTTTCTGAGTGCTCCCATCACGGTCAGGTACTGCTATCGGCTGCTTCCATGTGAGGAGTTTAATCTGTAGGAAGAGAAATGGCAAGAGCACAAAACAAGCAAAGCACTCAAAACTGCAAAGGACATGTTGGAAAGGGGATTACCAATATAGCATTTGATAAAAGACTTACAAAATAGCATGAAAAAGCATACAAATGTAAGAGCAAACTAAAGAAATATAAGTGTACAGTATCAATCCTTCATTACAAAACCTGCCCAGCCATCTTAGTTTTAATTTTTTGATAAATGTCCTAGAAATTATTTTCACTAAGGAGGAGAGTTTCAAGATTAGTGTATGCAAAAATACTACCACCATATAAACTGACTTACTTTAACCAGAGACTGAAATTATTTTGAAACATTAGCTGCATTTTATTAATAACATATAGCTTCCCACTAATTCAAATCAAGCCTTGGCCAATAAGTAAAAGGAATGATAATGTAATTTTAAGGCAATTGAAGAATTAAATACAAGCAAATCAATATAAATACATCAAGTATCCATCCTGAAATATACAGTATTTCAATGCATAGTAGACTTGCTCACTTGACCATCTCTTCTGAAATTTATGTCTGTGTTCCCAAGCAAATGTCTATCCTTGCCTTAAGAAGGGGCTGGCTCCAGCAGAGCCCTTTAGAAAAGAGGGCCACTTGTGCCATCAGAGAGTTTCTGACTCTTTGCAGGGTAGGAAAGGCTGCTGAGCTGGCAAGCAAGATCTGGGCTGAAGGCCGGAGCTCATGCAGAGGTTAAGAGGCAGCAGAGAGGATGAGTTGGCAGCAAGGCCACAAACACAGAGGGAAGGGCTTTTCTGGGACTGAGGGGAAAGGATCAAATTTTGCTGCAGTTCAGAAAGTATCGAGCTAATTGAAGTGAAGCATAAAAGTAAGTTCCAGTCTACAGGGACAAAATGGGCAGCATATAAAACTCTCCATTTTTGTTCTCTTTATTCATTGCGTTGACTTGTTTTCATATTGAAAGTCAATACACTTAGACTTCTATTTTTGAATAAAATATATTTTTTTAATCTAAACCCTTTTGGTCTCTTTGGGGAGTTTCTCCAAGAGGAAGTTTAAACACATCTGTTCTGCATCGGTGGCCAAAACATTTTCATTGTTAATACATGCACAGATACAGAGCAAGGCTACAGCTGCAGCAATGTGCTCACAAAGGATTATAAAACAACCTATGCCATATTAATAATGACAATGAAGAGAGAATATCAAACTGCTTTTGTAGGTGATATGATTCGCAGGTGAAATGACAATTTCACCTCACTGTCCCAGAACTAGGAGACAGAGTAAAAATCAACTTACTTCTCATTCTCTTCTATTGCTTCCATCACATTTAAAGTATTTACCAGGTAACTAAAATATAATTTGATCTGTTTTCCTACTTGTCATGCTGGAAACAGCACTGTTAACTCTCTCATTGCCCTGCAAATATTTTTTTTGCAATTATCACTCTGACATAAATCCTACAATATTAGTTTATTTACTACCCTACTAATTGATTTACACTTTTTAAGCAGATACACTTGTTGCTTTTTAGCTTACTAACCTCACCTTACTAACCTTTCTTTGGTGCAGTTTGATTTACATTATTTTCCTTTTTATCCTTTTCCAATAACTTCATTTCGCATCCAGTGAAGTGCTAAGCCTGGATCGCAACTCTTTCCTGCCTTTTGTTTTTGTTCACAGTAAAATTCTTTTTTATCCATCAATTTCCTGCTGTATTTTTCCCATCAAACACAGTACCATTTTCACCTGTGTTTCCTCTCTGTGAACATACATAAATAATGCAGAATTTGGTTTCCCAACAAAGATATGAAAAAAACACATTAAAAGAAAGCCACTAGCTGCTGTGTACATCCCTGTTCTTGATTTCAGTCTGTTTTTATACCTTATCACTCAAAATTCCTTCTTTTTCTCTCCCAAAACAATTTAAATGTGCATGTGCCAACTGAGTTTCCTACCACTTCTTGTTAGAGAATTAAGGAAAATCCTATCTCATTTCTCTTTTTGAGGAGAGATCTTGCTTTGGACTCCTGACCTTTGCAGGAAAAATCTCCCTCTCTGCTCCTTTATTTATTTTCAAAATTTCAAGAATATTCTACTGAGAACTCAAAACCAAGTCATACCCAATTAACTGATATAGCTGAGTAATATTTTGGTATTCAACGCTGCACTTTCTCTACAAAAATAGAGAAACTTACATAATTTTGCTAATTAATATTTATCAAGTTAGGAATTAAAAAAATTATCATGGCATAATTCTCCAGTCATGTGGTTTGATGTTTTCCTGTGGCAAGACTACTTTCACCATTTGTGCTTTTTGTAAAGGTGAGAATATTTATTATTTCATTGTTGATGGGTTGTGGGAAGAGCTACCAATTGCCTCCACTTCACCATTGTTCTGTTAGATGCCATCATGGAACTTTATAAAGGAGTACAAACTGTTGTCTTCTACTGAGCCAACAAATGTCTGTATCCTCTTCATTTTTCCAATAGTGGCATGCCTTTCTCTTGCTGAGGTTTTCCTCTTTTATTTTAGTTTGTGTATTAAAATAAAATCTGGCAATTGAGTGTTTAACAAGTTTTACACCTGCTTGTTCTCTTCTCTTGTTTCATTATCCTTAGAATAATTTATCCCAAATCAAATTTTTGCATTCAAATAATGCATTTTTGCTAAATTACTTTCTTCATTGGTGTCCTTAGTTCCATATTTAGAGTTGGGTGTAAATGCATGTTTTATTCAATCCAGCTAAATGTTTAATTTCTTAATTGTCTATTATTTCATGCCTTAAATAAGAATATCAAGCACAGCTGTATTTACCATGATCTACCTTTCTTTTGCATTTTGTTTGAGATAATTATTACACCTTCACCATAATATCTCAGGACACCTTCCTGAGAAAGACTGATCTGAGACTGAACCAACTGCAATTTGAAATTCCACAAACCTCCAATTTTTTCTAATAGAGTAACAGCCAAAGAGAGCCATCATTTGAAGTTGCACAGCTGAAAACAAGAGGGAAAAAAAGTATATTTAGCAATCTTTTCAGTAAAGGCTGTCAGAAAGGCAATAATTATGGAGCAGGTAAGAGGTTGCATGTGCTGGGAAAGATAAAGGTTCTAAACATAAAAAAAAATTAATAAAGAAAACAAAAGTAGAGCTAAGTTTCTATAACATCTTTCCAAAGAGAACAAGAACTAAATGTTGTGCACAAAGGTGTCCAAGGTATAACCTTGTACCCACAGACAAAAAAATAGCTGCAGGTAAACAGGAGATATAAAGATCAATTTTAAACGGTTCATTTTAAAGTGTTTTGTGGACTTTTTCTTATGTTACTCTGACTAATGGACTTGATAATTAAAATCCACTTTTTATTAAAAAATAATGAGAGCACAGATTTGATAGAAATTGGCAGCACAGAGGCGAGTCTATTAACAGCAGCTTGAACAAACTGAAGAAAAAATCAATTGAGCTCAAAAAGAGATTTTAAAATTGTCAGAAATCTGTCCTGTAAAGGAACCCTCCTATTATTTCAGTGAAGTCCGGCAGAGTTCATGACTGTGTTTTCAATTTAAGATTGAATCTAAGTTCAAGCTAAGATTGTTCTATATGATCTAAGATTTTTTTTCCTGCATGATGCATTCCATTAAGAGCTGATTTTCTATTCATGATTTTAAAAAAAATTAAATTCTAAGTATGCAGTTTAAAGTCTACTGCTGGCACCAGTATTAAACCTGGAGGGACACCATTTGTGACAGGCTTCTATCTAGACCCTGTGTCACTGCCACAACCCTCTGGGATCTCCCATTCAGTTGGTCCTAAATTTCAATTTTCCTCCAACATAATAAAAAAATTCTTAAAAATAAAAGTAAATATTTAAAGGGTGTGTGAATACCAAACGTAATACACTTTCATATCCCTGAAGGCTAAGAGATATTTGGTTGCACCTCTGATCTCCACATTCCTGATTTGTCAGTGTTGCTTGGTTACCTTGTGGTATCTTTCATAAAAATCAGATCTTGAATTTAATTTCATGGAACTGTTTGAGGCATTACTCATTTCACAGAAGAATATCCTTACTTTCTACTCACTATTTGTTCTTTAAACTACAGAAAAAAAAATTGTAATTATAAGACTTTTATGGAAACAGCAAAGACATAGAGCACACCTAAGTTGTTTTAACATGAACTTTATGACTAAAGGTTTCCTTTGTACTGTATTTTAAAAAAAAAATTACCAGAGTGCACAACACCTCTGCTTTTCTTGTACTGACATTTTAAAAAAATTTCATCCAGTACAGCAGTGAAATTATTTGAACTCAGGTCTGTTGAGTGCAAAATATGTTGTGGACTTTTTTTTTTTAACAATAAATCCCAGAGTATGAAAAATGGTAAGATGAATTTGAAATGATTGCTTAACAAAAAATGCTGCCTACATTTGTTCCCTGATCCTCTGTTGTCTCCAGGCTCACTCTGAGCTCCGTTTGGGTTTGAGGCTCACAGATGACAGAGATGTCAAAGGTGATTTGCTTTTTTCTTGTCAGTTATAAAGAATGTGATTGCTTTTTCAGAGAAAAAAAGTGTTCGAGTAAAACAACCCATTAGAGAGTGAAGAGATCAGAGCTTTTGATTTGGTGAATGTTACTACATTCTACATCTTATAGCAAGTGTATCAACTGGTGAACACTTAGGTGAATACTGAATGGAGAGAAGTTGCATACGCTGAGATATAAAATACAGAAATGGTTTTTCTCTTTCTTGTTACAATGGTCAGAGTTTTAAGAAAATAGCAAGCTCATCTAAAGTTGTGAGCCTGTGTTCATTCACTCCAGTGCTACTCAGCAAATAGACAAGGGATGCTACGCAGGGACTACAGTGTTTTGTATAATTTTTGCTGAAACCATATGGTGCTAATTATAGGCATCTTTCTTGTTTAGTTCAGACTAATTTCCTTTGAGTCTTATGTTATTTTGCTTACAACTATACCTATCATACAGTTGAAAGTGCTAAATAAAGTAAATTAAAGCAAATGACAATATCACAGTTGCTGCTCGTTTCTAGGAACTCTGAGAAGATTTAAAATTGCAATACAAAAATCTAGAAGGAAATATCCAAAGGCCTGGGTGAACATATAGAGATATCAATAGAAAATATAAATTTACATTAATGACACTTGATCAGACTCCATATATGACTTTTTAGCCTTCCAAAACTAAAAAAGGAAAAGGACATTTCATGCTATTTATGTTGAAGCAAACTGACCTGAAAAAAACAGATTCTGTGCCAAATAATTCAAAATGCAAGGTAATTGAAAAATACTTCTATAAAAGGATTTGAAACAGAAAATACCAAGATTAAGAAAAGCATTCTATTATTTTTATGTACAGATTTGGGGAACTAAGAACTAAGCTTGTGAGAGAAAAAAAACACAGAAAACCCTTTCAGAAACGGATTAGTAGTTCAGAAATAGGCCTTTGAAAACTCCAAATCCTGCAGGATGATTAATTATTCTGTAGCTCACCATGAAGTATTTTTAGCTACTTTAACAAAGACAGAAAATTGCTGCCTTGTCTACTGAGTGCTGCAAGAAAATGAAGATTATGAAATGCTTCTGAAGCACATAGTGTCAGAAATGCTTGAAGTAACCAGTCATTGCTTTTACTATGATATCTGGATTTCTGGACCAAGATTAACCTTTTATATACATTACTCCATGGCATTAGATATCTCCCTTCTTGACACTATAAATCTAAAAGAAGCTAACCTTCACTTTCACTTTAATACAAATGGGTTTATGGAAAGGAATAGGATCATTAGGAGAGAGGTTTTAATTTTTGCTCACAGACTACCATGGTTGCTATGAAAGGTCTCTTCTGAAAACAAAAATTCTTTTTAATTCTCCCTCAAATTCCAAAGATGCACAGAAATTTTTTTTCTACACAGTTCAAAGCATAGGGCTTCGACTCACAGAAAATCCACAGGAGATTTTTTTCAAAAATTACTTTCTTCAAACTCAGCCTGAATCTTGGCCTAAGTACCTTATTTTTTTAAAACGGTCTTAAAAAATAGATTTTTCCAGGAACCAGTATGGCACCAGACATAAGTATTTCCAAAAAATTCTAGGGAACCAGTGTATTTATTGTAATAAAGTAGAATCGTTCAGTTGGAAGGGATCTACAATTATCTAGTCCAAACACATTCATTTAATTATTTTCAAAATGCAAGTAAACTCACCTTATAAAGAGCATAATACTTGCCTAATATGAAGAAAATGAAGCAAAACCACTGGAACTGAATAGTAATTGAAATGAGGCAGGTGTAGAGGTGCACACTGCTTGGCTTGTATCAAAAAGAGGAAAAAAGCCCTTGTGATTAAGATAATTTTCATGTAATGTAAAACTGTTGTTAAGTGATCTTAGAAAAGTTTGAATACTTATGTAATACCAGGTTATAAATGGTAGAAGTATTCATCAGTGTTTTGAATATACCATAAGAAATGATAATTAGGAAGAACAAGGTTATAGAGAACAGTAAGCTTAAAATAAAAACTTGATTCAAACCTCCAACAATCAAACTCAGAAATGGAAGTTCCAGTGTTTTTAGTGAAAGAAAGGTTTTGTGATTACATCATCAGAAAAATGTAATGAGCCCTGAAAATATTCCATGCTAACTTCCTAATGTTTATTGTTACTTTTATTTTTTACATGACATACCAAGAAACGTACTACACTCACTGTAAAACCTGAATAAATGATCTTTTCACAAGGCCCCCTCCATTAGTCATGAACTCTACAATGTTCTAAGAATTGATCCACTATACAGAACTAATATAAATAGCTATTTAACAGAAAGAAGATACCTAGAGAGAATTGTAATGGATCTGGCAATGAACTTCTTTTGTTGAATAGAAAATCTCTTAGACTTTAATATAAGGTGAATATTATGACAGTAATTGCATATATGGCATGGCAGGGATTCCATGTACTGTCCTATTATTGCTTTGACAATAAGTCATTGGCAGTTCAAAGAGAATTCCAAAAATGACCTTAAGCTGACATGTGAAAGCTATTTTAGAAACTGAAAAAAGACACATACCTCAGATAAAATAGAAATTAGAAGATAACTTCTTAGGAAAATAACAAGCTGTTACTGAAGGAAATAAATCTGTTAATGTTTAAGGGAAAGGAAGAGATTACAGGGTCCATGGTGTAGGAAGACTGACATGGTCTTAGGAGAGGATAAAAGGAAGAAGTGAAATAAAAGAAGAAAAAAAGAAACACTAATACAAAATACTTAACCTTGAAACAATCTCTTAAGGAAACCAGAATAAATACCATTTGCAACATTTAATTAACACGCTTCAATGAAAGCACTAGGAAAAGTACTGTTCCTGCCTCCCTCCCCTTGAATACAAACAGAAGCAAGCCAACCTGCTTTCCCATCTCCAGCAGCTATTATTTTGCTCTGGTAAAATGT